>JAYDZE010185994.1:0-21401 GCA_034509125.1 Monilaria moniliformis | reverse complement strand
TTATTTAAGACAGTTTTTGACCTGCTGGTATCAGTGACTGTGTTTGTTGGGCGTTTTGACATGCGTATGATGCAGGTATGTTGACCATTCTAATTTGCTTATTCCTATCTTTTGGTTCCATTACTTTTCACATAGCAAATGCAATAAATTGCTCCTTCAAACTTGTTTCAAGTTTTACCATGTATCTTTAGTATGTTTCTTTCTCGTGCTCCATTCTTGTAAATAGGATACTTGCTTTCACTTGCTATATTGGTTTCACTGCTGTATTTTATTATGAAATCTGCAATATGCTATTCGATTTTACTGTGTGATTTCATACTGTCCAATTTTCAAATATTAGGCTGCAATGAGCAAGGTTGAAGATTCAGCTAAGCAAGATGATCTTTTGTACGTCCAATATAGTGAACACGACGAATTGTGGTTTGATTTTATGGCTGATACGGGCGATGGCGGCAATTCTTCTTATAGTGTGGCACGGCTTCTTGCTCAACCTTCTCTTAAGGTTCAAAGTAATGGCTCCCCGATTATTTTGCCACGAAGTAACTTGCTCCTTATCGGGGGTGATCTTGCGTAAGCTCAACGAGTTATCTTCTGCTATTAATTTTCTATAGGACTCTGGTTAAGACTTTTTTTTTTTTTTTTTCTCTGAGACTTGTGGAAGTTCTTTTGTATTGCTCTATATTGTATACTGAGTAGGATGTCAAATTTGGATTTCAGGTATCCTAATCCATCTGCATTTACATATGAGAGACGCCTTTTTCGTCCCTTTGAGTATGCTCTTCAGCCTCCTCCGTGGTATAAGGAGGAGCATATTGCTGTAAATAAACCAGAATTGCCTTGTGGGATGTCATTACTGAAGGAGTATGATGGGCCTCAGTGCTTTCTTATACCTGGAAATCATGGTTAGTCTTAGTTTTTGTTGGTTGCCTAGATTTGAACTCTCTAGTAAACTGGCATTTGGTTTCTATTTTATATCACGGAACGCTACTTTGACTTCTTTTATTTCAGATTTGATCTCTTATACTGGCTAATTAATATGGTATGGCGGCTTCTTCTCATTTACAGATTGGTTTGATGGGCTTCAAACATTTATGCGGTATATTTGTCATAAAAGTTGGTTAGGTGGATGGTTTATGCCCCAAAAGAAAAGCTATTTTGCCCTCCAGCTGCCAAAAGGATGGTGGGTCTTTGGACTTGACCTTGCTCTTCATTGTGATATTGATGTTTACCAATTCAAATTCTTTTCGGAACTGATTAAAGAAAAGGTATTACTCTTTACGTTTTGTTTTTGTAGCAAGTGTTGCTGATATAATGTTATCGTTTCTATTTTATTTTTATTTGTATATATTTATGGTCATAATTTCTCTTGTAAGCTAAAATGTGATTCATCTGCAATACGGGTTTATGAGATATTTATATTTGCTTGTAACTAAGGAAAATATCTGATAGTTAACACAAGATACAGAGGCTCAATGTTTAACATATTAGCAAGAACTAGGGAGAAAGTTCATTTACTGCATTGAATATAGCATGCTTAGCTTAACATATCATGCAAGAGCCCTGAGCTTAACTGATACGGCTTTAATTCAAAAGATGTTGACCTTTCATCAACAGTTACTGTGTGATCCATTAATTTATAATCTTCATACTTTTTGATGTAGTATAGTACTTTAGTCTACCACCAGTGAATGATACTATTTATGATAAATTTAGTTGTTAGTTAAGTATGAGCTACATCAAGCAGGTATGTCGTTGGTTTGACATCTAGCTAATCCTGAATTTGTTTTTGATGAGCTGATGCATGTTGAAATATTCTCTGTTGATATAAAATCTAGACAAGATATTTATCTTGAAAAAGGATATAATAATTGATTGTTCACCAATGCATGGGGTAAAGAGTTTATAACTGACTTTTGCTGCAAAACTTGTATATGAGGATCTAGATAGTGGAAGTGTTTGGAGTGATGGCAGATGGTGAGTAACAGGCTACAGATGACAGAGACAATAATGAAACTATCACAAAGAAGAAAAGAAATAGACCCAAAAATATAACTGAAAGGAAAATACAATTACAAGATAAACACCTTCAAGAAGGGCACACCTCCAAGGAGGGTAACACACAGCAACGCTGGCAAGACTCAACTAATTTTCTGCACACTTCAAAAAAAGAAATATAAACCTATTTATAGACTCTACTAAAGACTCCAACTTGAAATAAAACTCTAACAAACTAAAGACTCCTAAACATACTCAAACTTGGAAAATATAAAATAAAGAAACTAAGAGATAAACTTGATAAATTTGGAAAGGCAGGAAGATGCATATCAAATGTCCAACTGTCGAAACAGCCTTGACCTCAAGGCTGCTGTGGAACCAGCTAGGGCAAAATGGTACAACCACCGGAATGGGAATGTCCGACCGGGTTCGGTGCAATGTCCGGAAAGAGGCTATCTGCAGCGGCATCCTCGTCTGAATCAACCAACAACACGTGCATTGTCTTTTTGGGACAACAGTGCATTGGGCTGTATTTAAGTCCACAACAGAAACAAGTAGCGGTGGCCCTATGGTGCCTGACTTCCTTCTCCGTCATAGTGCGAAATCAGCGTTGAGATGGCGGAGATGAGGAAGAAGGGGACGCAGAAGAAACAGGCTGGGAAACAATGCTCGGAGAGGGCAGCGGACTGGAATTGGATAGAAGGCCGCTGCAGTCAGATTCTGATCTGTGAAGGAGAACCGAAGAATACTAGACAGTAGAACAAGACGGGGCTGGTGGGACGACCAATGTGCTGCTCGCATATTGAAGTGGCGAAGGCGGGAAGTCAATCCTCTTAGCCATCTGCACTATGGTATTTTAGTTTCATACGTATGTGAGGTTGAAGCCGGGCAAGAAAAATTCCAAGTATTTCCTGCCCGTAAGGTCCGGTAACTGTGCGAGGCGGGCCTCAAAGGCCGATATGTAGTCGGCCAAGGATCCATCTTGGTGCGTCGCACCAAGGGCTTCATAGCCATCCAACGATGCAGAGTCACCGAAGCAGATAAGGAGTGTTTGCGAGAATGTATCCCACGAAAGTGTCGGATAACGCCGAAGTAGAATTTGGATCCAAGGCATTGCCGGTTCCGACATGGCGATGAGGGCTATCTCCATGCGGCTTTTGGGTGGTGTTTTGTTGACGAGAAAGTATTGGCCTCGGCGAGCAAGCCATGTGAGGGAGTTCCATTGTTGGCCGGAAATTTGTGTGTGGGGGCGGGGCTTTATGGTTTTTTGGATGAGGCGGCATGGTGTGAAAGCTGGGCGTTTAGATCTTATATCTTATATGAGCGTGTCAAAACTGGCATCGAGCTTATTATCGAGGCTTCCAGTTTGTGAAACTTGGTATCGATGGTGTTGAATTTGTCGTGGAATGTCTCGATCACCTTCTCCAAATCCTCAAGTCGGGAGTTTGTGCTGCGGGTGGATACCATCGTTCACCGCACCACATTGTTAGGACTGAAGACGGATGGTGAGTATCAGGCTGCAGAGAGCAAAGACAACAACGGTTACCGCAAAGAAGACAAAAACAGAAAAGACTCAAAAATAGACTTTAACTGAACTGAAAATACGATTACAAAATAAAAGCCTTCCAGAAGGCCACACCTCCAAGGAGGACAACACATAGCAAACGCCGGCAAGACTAACTAATTTTATGCACACTTCACACAAAGAAATATGAACCTATATATAGACTCTATAAAGACTCCAACTTGAACTAAAACTACTAAAGACCCCTAAACATACTCAAACATGGAAATAATAAACTAAAGAAACTAAGAGATAAACTTGATAAACTTGGAAAGGCAGGAACTAGGAAGATATGTATGAAGAAGAATTGTCATTTAAGTAATAGGGGTTCATTTGTTGAACTGGAAGTGAAATAGGGAAATAAAATGTGACTGCATATAAAGAGGATTGCACCAATGCATTTACACATAGCCAAACTAAACAGTTAAGAAAATGAGAAAAGGGATGTTGTAAGCCCCATTGGTTGCAAGCTCATCCATGAAAAGATTTGAATCACTTTGGGTTATAATTGAAGTATGGGCAATTTTTATGGTAAGTATCCAACTTCAGTTAATGAAATGATGCTAAAACTCTTGTTCTTACTGCTGGTGATAAGGGGGTATATGTGATGTGTTGTTTTTGTAATGGGGCATAATGTAAAATCCTCGATCTAAAATAGGTTCTTACTATAGACATGATTCTTGCTGTTAACGGTTGCCTAATCTCACTTTTTCATTTTCATCTACATCAGCTCTTTCTTACTCCCTCTGTCCCATAAAAACATGAACTATCTCCTTTACATGAACTATCTCCTTTTTTGTTCGTCCCCTAAAAACATGAACATTTCTTTCTTTCCTTTTTTTGTACACTACCATACCACAAATTATTACAATAATACCCTTACTATCACAATTTATTTACGGTCACTTTATAGAACAATACTCCAAATCAAAAGGGCGATCCTTTCTCCACTCGCATTATAAATAACACTAAAGTGGGACACTTTCTCCACTGACTTTCTCCACTCACAATACAAACAACACTTAATTTCTTAAAACCCGTGCTCAAAGATTTGTTCATATTTTTATGGAACGGAGGGATATTTTATTTTATTGTGCAATATGATGTTTATTTGTCAGTATTGGAAATATTTTTTCCAGGTGGGGGATTGTGATTCAGTTATCATCATGACTCATGAGCCTAATTGGCTACTTGATTGGTACTGGGATGATGTCACTGGGAAGAACGTTTCACACCTGATACGTGACCATTTAAGAGGGAGGTGCAAACTACGAGTGGCTGGGGACTTGCATCATTACATGCGCCATTCTCATGTTCCCTCGGAGAAGCCCACATACGTACAGCATTTGCTTGTTAATGGTTGCGGTGGAGCATTTTTGCACCCAACTCATGTCTTCAGTAACTTTGGTAGTTTGTATGGGGCATCTTACGAAAGCAAGGCAGCTTATCCGTCTTTTGAAGACTCAAGCAGGGTAATCTAGAATTTATGATTGATGCATCTATCTGTCAAATGCTAATTTTCGAATGATATGTTGATAATCTTGGTGCAGATTGCTTTAGGGAACATATTGAAGTTTCGGAAGAAAAATTGGCAGTTTGACTTCATAGGTGGCATTATATACTTTGTGCTAGCATTTTCAATGTTTCCACAGGTAAATTTTTGCTGGATATTGCCACGGAAATTCTGTACCTTAGGCATCCTCACTGCTTTTAATATCAAATTGAACTTCACAATTGACAGGAAGATGACTAATTGTTTTCCGCCTTTTCTAGTGTAAGCTGGATCACATCTTACAGGATGATACATTTTCCGGTCACTTGAAGAGCTTCTTTGGATCTGTATGGGATGCTTTCATCTATATGCTTGGACGCTCATATGTATCCTCGGCTGGTGCTTTCCTTTTGTTGGTCATTGCTATCACCTTTGTGCCTTCAAAAGTGTCCCGCAAGAGAAAAGCAATAATAGGCATACTCCATGTTTCTGCACACCTTTCTGCTGCCTTGATCTTAATGCTGCTTATGGAATTGGGTGTAGAGACTTGCATCAGGCATAAATTGTTGGCAACTTCAGGTGAATGTTGTTTGAGTTTTTTTTTTTTTTTTTTTTAGTTTGTAGCCTGATGATCATTATTACAGTTAAGATATCAATCTAATTCATGTGTACTTGCATCATTTGTTTACGTGAGTACATGCTGTTCCTACTTGATCTGAATGTTGCGGTTATGCGGCCTTTCACTGATCTGAATGTGCTTTAGTATTTACCTTCCTTTTCACTATATATGATCATCATTGTCTGTGATGTTTGTTTTACACGTGCCAGAGAATATGCACTGCATCATATAGTCTGTTCTAGATCTTTTCTTGTTTTCTTTTTGTAGCCAAGGATTATGGTTTTGTTCATAGACTTATTGCCTATTGGAAAGTTTTTCTATATTCATGTTTATCATTATATATCTCTACTTGTTTAGATAGACTGTATATGGTAGTTAGATCCCTCTATTCTTTAGAATTAGTTTTAGTTGTTTGATATACTAATACATATTTATTCAATGTTATTCTCTTTTACACTTGCTAAATGTGTAATCCAGATTTAACCACTACTTGATTTCTCTCACAGAATAAGGCATCCTTCTATATCTTTCTGGTTTTGACTGCATTCATTTGTTATACTTATTTTCTTTTCAGTTTTTCATGTTTCTGCCTAATTCTTTGTGGGGTTATATCTGAGCCAACTTAAACTTTCATTTCAGGCTACCATACTCTGTATGAATGGTATCGATCTGTGGAAAGTGAACATTTTCCGGACCCATCTGGCCTACGACCTCGTATTGAGCAGTGGACACTCGGCCTTTATCCAGCATGCATCAAGTATCTGATGTCGGCATTTGATGTTCCTGAGGTGAGTAATAGCATACCGCTTTATTTCTTCATCTTTTGAGCCTTTCCCTTTCATCTTTGTTTAAACATTTTTTTCTCAGGTCATGGCTGTCAGCAGGAGCAATATCTGCAAGAATGGGATGGATTCACTTTCTCGAGGAGGCGCTGTGATTTATTATGCTTCTGTCTTCCTTTATTACTGGGTGTTCTCAACTCCAATCGTGTCATTGATTTTTGGAAGCTACCTATATATCTGCATTAATTGGCTTCACATACACTTTGACGAGGCTTTCTCTTCGCTCCGCATTGCTAATTACAAGTCGTTTACTCGGTTCCATATTAACTTGAAAGGTGATCTTGAGGTTTTCACCCTTGCTGTGGATAAGGTAAGAAATACTTGCATCGGTTCTAAACAGTGCTTTGTTTATCTTCTCTTCGATGCCATTGTTGTGTGCTAGGGTTGATTGTTTGTGTAATGTGAAAAAAGGTGCCGAAAGAGTGGAAGCTGGATCCAAGTTGGGAAGGTGAATCGAAGTTACAACCAAACCTTAGCCACCAAAGAAAGTTTCCTAGCAAATGGAGATCGATTTCGTCTCAGCATGATCCCGTCAACACTGTAAAGATCGTCGACCAATTTACTATCGAACGAACAGTAACACCCGAATTCGAACCAGTTAATGGGCCAGTATCTCATTGATGATGGGGCATTTGGTATTGTAACACTATCCTGTAGTAGTATAGGGGCAAAAAGGAAGAAGTAAAAAATATATATATATATATAGGAAGGGAAGTTGTACTACGTTAGCATACTCTATAATGAAGTGAATATACAACGAAAACTAATGATTAATCCAATGCTGCAAATGCAATATGCAAGTCCCGCAGTTCCTTCTGCTCTACTGAGTGTGTGTGGCGTTGAAGTAGATCTACTTGAACTACTTATTTAATTTTGAAACACACTGTTCGACGCTTTTAATTAAGCCAAAAGCATAATTATATAAAATGACCCCGTTATTAATTGTAGGCCTAATCCATTTTTTTGGTACCAAAAAGTTTTGTTGGCAACTAAAAATTTGTAGAAAAACAGATATTTAACTGAGTACAATTATTTTCCGCAAATTTTTGATTGGCTCGATAACATGATACATTGCCAAAAAAACATGCAGATTAATGTTTCTCTGCCGGGAAAGTGTGTTTTTTTTTTTTTAGTGATGGGCAAAAGACTAAAGTATATTTTTGGCTCTAAATATATGGGTAAAATACATTTTGGGTTCGGAACATTATGTTTGTTACCTGTTGGTCCTCAAGATTAAGAATCGGTCTATTTTTTGTTCTAAATGTGACGGTTCCGCTAAATCAGACGGTCAATCAATTTTTGACCCAATTAATGACTTAAATTTGTGTTTTTAAGAGGATAAGTTAGGGTCACTTTTCCACTATCATGGAGTGTTTTTGAGAGACATAGAGAGCACTCTTCTTCCGAATGTCGAATTCCTGAAGAGTTGCGGCGTGTGGATTGAGCAGATCACGTGGCTGATCTGCCAAAATCCTCAATTCTTCCTTCACAAACCAGAAAACATGAAGAGATTCGTTGAAAAAGCAGATCAATTAGGTTCAAATCGCAAATCAAGGTGATTCATCCACGCTATTGAGGATTATGAGCTCGATGACGAGCGAGACTTGGGGAGAGAAGATGGAGGCGTTCCGCGAGCTCGGATTCTCGGACAAGGACACCACGAGGGCGTTCAGGAACTCACCTAAGGTATTCGCGGCGTTGCTAGGGAAGATGAGGAGAGTTGCAGAGGTGTTGGAGGGGAGTCGGAGGTATGATCGGATGAGCGTTGTAAGACGCCTATTGTGTTTCTGTACAGCTTGGAGAAACAAATATGGCCGCGGTTGAAGGCTTTGAGAGTACTGGAAGAGAAGAAGAAGATAATGAGTCTGAATTGGCCTAGTCTTGCAACCATGGTGTTAATGAGTGATGATTTTGAGCTTGTTGGGGGAAGTTTTGTAGAGATTTGTGAGCCTAATTTTAGAATTGTGTTTTTTGGAGAAATATGGGGTGAAGAAGGTATTGTTTCGGTTTCCACACATTATATAAATTCTCACAATAGTTAGGGACCTTAACTAATCCCTTGAAAAACATCAATTTAAGTCACTAATTAGGTCAAAAATGGGTTGACCGTCTGATGTAACGAAACTGTCACATTTATGACCCAAAATAGACCGACTCTTAGATTCGAGGACCGAAAGGTAACGAACATAATGTTTTGGACCAAAAAGTTGTTTTGGCCATATGTTTAAGACCAAAAATAGACTTTAGTATAGACAACAACACTATTTTGCGTGTTTTTCAGCCACACGACAAACATCCACAATCTAGAGACCACAAATCAGACCAAACCTTAACTATTTATGATCTTATCATTTTTAATTTATCATTTTTTATTAATCTCTAATTTCATATGTTTGTTTAAATTGTGATATTTCTAAAATTTAAATAAATTATTAATATTTTAAAAATTACATAATTAAAATGAAAAAATTTACATAATCGGAATAAAAAATTACATAATTAAATTTTTTCCTAAACTTAATTTTTTAATTTTTTATTTTCTTATATTTACATATTCTAATTAAATTCTTTATGAATAATCGAAAAATGCATGTTTAATTAAAATTTAAAAAATTATGAAATCAAGAAGTGAGGGGTGTTATGTTTATAGAAGGGAAAATGGAGAGCCAACCGCTATTTGTATTAAAAATATTAAAAATTAAAGAAAAATGATCTAAAATTGAAGAAAATAAAAAAAATCGAAAATCAAAAATTCTTGTATTTATAAAAAAATTAAATAATAATCAAATTCATGTACACGTATCGTGCGCCGCGTGGCGGTGTCGGGCTGTGGCATCAAGAGTGCGTTCGGCGCGGACCGCATTACGAACTATGGGTGCGGCTTGTTGCGCGGTCCATGACCTGCCTGACCACCCGCAACGCCCCCCTTGTGCCGGGCCTGGCCTGCCCCAAAATCACTCCCGCTGTAACTGCTCTAAATTTTAATTTTTGAGCCTAACGGCAGCTAGCGAAGGTCAATCGCAGGCATCTCTCCATCCTACGGCTGAAGTCTCCCCACCTCTTTAAGGCTATAAATTAGTAAGTCAAGCGTCTTCCCGCCTCTTCCCTCTCTGCTGCTCGCTCTGTGTCGCTGCACACTGTAGAGAGAGAGAGAGAGCATCAACCCTCTGAAAAGAAGAAGAAAATGGAGAAGGCTAAAGTTCCGAAAATTTTGTATGACTTAACTCCATCAAGAGAAGGAGCACACAGAGAAAAGGTCCAACCAAGGAAAAAAATAAAAAAATAAAAAGAAAAGAATCGAAAAACTACCTCACCATTTTTATACAATACAGGTGGCCTCCCCAAATTAGGACAAGAGAGAGAGAAAGATTGAAACGAACGGTTTCGGAGATCGAGACATGATGATGAAGAGGAGGAGAGGAACCAATGCAGTTTGGAGATGGGAAAGCCCATGAATTCAATCAAGAGGAAAAGATGAGGTTCGACAAAAATAACGAGGATGAGGAAGATCCTAATGAGCTGACGAAATTCCGGATTTCGAAGGCGTTGAGGGAGACCCTCAAAGAGAAGGGAATCGAGTCGCTGTTTCCAATCCAGGCCATGACCTTCAATACTATTCTCGATGGTTCTGATTTGGTCGGAAGGGCGCGCACTGGTCAGGTTAGATGAATCTTTTATATCGATGTTGTCATGCAATTCACTTTTAGAATTAAGATTTTGATGTCTGCTGGGTGTCTGTGGGGAGGATTTTCTTGGCCTTCTTACGTCTTAGGATTTTATTTATAGTCGTGGCTTATTATGTTTGTGAATTTGGATCTGTAAAGATGGTGTTACAAACCGGTTGCGGTTTCTCATGCGTGCTAAAAGCATTCGGAACTAAGGTTTCATTGTCGAAATGTAGGGGACTGTGTCTGTGTTGTCATCCAATTGGCCGTGCCCTCAGCAGCTGCTGTTATAAATTCAGTTAGTTATTTGATTTCATTAACGTGTAAGAATGTGGTTAAAAGTATTTTTGTGGTTAACATGAACTATAGAAGTTGTTGATGAATGCTGAAGCGTCTAATCAACTGAGTCTCAAGAATTGTATAGTTGTTTTAACTTTTGGATCGGTAAGTGATCAGATCAATAGGCATCGCGAGTATTTAGGTGAGCATGTTGCTTTAATTTATTCCTTCACAAGATATCTATCTAACCTGTTTTTTGAATCTTATCAGGGTAAAACATTGGCTTTTATGTTACCCATATTGGAATCATTGACGAATGGGCCTGCGGAAACATCAAGGAAAACTGGATATGGAAGGGCACCAAGTGTTCTTGTGCTTTTACCCACTAGAGAACTGGCCACTCAGGTATCTGCATCCATGAGAGTAGATTGTTTCAAAATTTCTATTTCTCCTACGCTTTGTCAATGTTTTTCTTCACAGTTTCAAGTTTGCTTTCATTTCTTGATCTCAACTTCTTTTCCCTACATGGACATAGGTGTTTTCTGACTTTGAGATATACGGTGGATCATTAGGGTTGAAATGTTGTTGTCTGTATGGGGGTTCGCCATACCAGCCACAGCAGATTCAATTGAAAAGAGGCATTGACATCGTCGTTGGTACTCCTGGTCGCATTAAGGTTGGTTTTTTGGGGGTTGCTATTATGATTGAAAAGGGACACAGTCATTATTTTATATATGCTATCATCGACTGGAGCATGTATCAGCTTATGGAGCTTGTAAACTTGATTTGCAGGATCACATAGACAGAGGAACTATCGACTTGAGTGCATTAAAGTTTCGAGTACTTGATGAGGCTGATGAAATGCTGAGGATGGGTTTTGTTGAAGATGTTGAACTTATCTTGGGTATGTCACAAGTGAATATATGATCAAAATGTCTGTGCTCAAAATCTTATCGAGCCAGTTTTCAGATGTTGATGCTGCGTCAGAGATGAAGTTCTTGGCTTATGTTCTTAGGAGCGTGTCTTCGTTCATGCTTAGTTTGTGATTTTGTTAGTGGCATGTCTTGCGCTCATTCACTTTTCTTGATCATACTGTTTCTGTTATTGATTTGAAGGCAAGGTAGAGGATGCAACTAGAGTCCAAACACTTCTTTTTAGTGCTACTTTACCAGAATGGGTGAAGCATGTATGTCTTTTACTCCCATTCAATTATTGCATCTTTACTATATTTTCATGATTGCATCTCTCTTTCAGCTGCAACTTTTTTCTATCACACTTTTCGTTGAGCATATTAAGTACTCTCAATGCCAGATTGCAGCAAAATTTCTAAAACGAGATAAGAAAACTACTGATCTTGTTGGAAATGAGAAGATGAAGGCTAGCACCAACGTGAGGCATGTTGTTCTTCCCTGCTCTAGTTCTGCCAGATCCCAAATTATTCCTGATATTATTCGCTGCTATAGTAGGTTCGTTAGCCTGTTACATTCTATTAAATTGGTTAATATTATCAAATTCTTTTATTTCATAAAGAACACGCACTCTCTCTCATTCTCCCCCATGCTTCTTTAGTGGAGGCCGCACTATTATCTTTACGGAGACAAAGGATTCTGCTTCCACACTAGCTGGATTACTACCTGGAGCACGTGCTTTGCATGGGGACATACAACAGGCTACACGTGAGGTAGAAACTTATCCTGGAATGTTATGCCTTCCTATTGTTGCATTTCCTAAAAGGTAAAATTATTATTGGTCTCTTATCAGTGGATATTAGCATATTTGAAAACTTGTGCTTCTGGGTTGAATTGATATATATGGCTTCGTCACTTGCATTTGTGGTGATGCTGTTACGGGTATTATATTCTATTTAAGACCTGAACTGCAAATATCTATTAGATTTTTAGTTTAATCTTTCACAATTTCCCAAAAATGAATCTTAATTGATTGAGCAAAAATTTTGACACCCGTGGAAAGAATGCCTTAATATTTCTTGCGCGATACTTTCAGGTCACACTTTCTGGATTCAGGTCCGGGAAATTTTCAACACTTGTGGCTACAAATGTAGCAGCACGTGGGTTAGATATTGATGACGTCCAGCTAATTATTCAGGTGTTTTTTGCCCTCCTTTATTTCTCTTGATGCACATACATACTACTTTTTGGTACTCATGATTATGTTGTTTCTGCCCTGACATGTTAAATACATGTATTTTTGTGCTCTAGTGCGAACCACCTCGTGATGTGGAGGCATACATTCATCGCTCTGGAAGAACGGGAAGAGCAGGTGATTTCCCAATATTTATCCTCTGCGTTTGAACTTTACATAATCATCTAAAATTTTCCAAAGTAGAAAACATAATGATGCTTTATGTAGGGAAAACTGGCATTGCTGTAATGCTTTATGATCCAAGAAAGTCAAACTTTTCTAAGATAGAAAGAGAATCTGGGGTGAAATTTGAACATATGTCAGCTCCACAGCCAGCAGATATTGCTAAAGTTGCTGGTGCAGAAGCTGCTGAGAAGATATCTGAGATATCTGACAGGTATCCGTATATCTTTTGTGTGCATTTTATTAGGGAGTCTTAATAACCGAAATAACCCAAGATATTGCTATTATGCCAAAAAACATGTAGAGTCATACCTATATTTAAGGCTGCTGCTGAAGAGCTAGTGAAGTCATCTGTTCTGTCCCCAGCAGAATTGCTTGCAAAGGCACTAGCGAAAATTGCTGTAAGTCTTTTACTTACGTCTGTTGTGGTTGAACATCAAGTTGTTTTAATATTAACAGAAAAATTCATCTTTTGTAGGGTTATACTGAAATCAGGAGTCGATCACTTCTCACTTCAATGGAAAACTATGTTACCATTCTACTTGAGTGTGGAAGGCCCATTTACACACCTTCGTGAGTTCTTACAAGTGATTTTAGTATACTTGTATTTGTTTGTGTTACTCCTGATGAGTTTATGTCTGTGGATATAATTCTGTCAGAATATGATATGATAACATGCTTACTTCTTCACAAGGCTTCGAAACTACAGCTGACACAAGACGGCAAGGATAGGTAGCATCGATGATGGTTTGGTTAGGCTCGTTGTGTAGATAATTCTGAATTTGATTAGTAAGAATTTGATCAGCCATGTACATCCATATTTTGAATACAAACTCATTCAATCTGGTGTCTTCCACAATGGAATTTGAAATGTGAGATTTCTACTAAGTGTTTCCATAATCTTCTTCTGTCCAAAAATGATTCATGGAAATAACATCCTTGTCCACTATTTCCAGCTGCAGAAAACATAACAATGAGGAGTCCTTTGAGTCTTTTACATTTATTTGCTAAGGAAACTTCCTTCCTGATTAAATTTCAGCTTCTGTAACAGCTCACATCGTCATTTAAATCAGGATCTGAACTGTGGGTTACTTTTCTAGTATAAATACAAGATCATGCAAAACATGTGCTCATTCTGAATAATTTAATCAATATATTCTGAATTTCCCTCTCTTTTCTCTCGTGTCTTCTTTACCTTGCTGAATTCTTCGATTTATCATTCGACTTCCTAAGTTAACATACACTTGATGGAGGAGGTATATTGCAAGTAGGCTTGACTGCATGTGCATTTTTGGTAGAAAGGTAATCTTAGGTAGACATATTAGTTTCTCTTCTTGGAAATTTTTGTTGAGCTTTCTGCATCAATATTATGTTTTGTCTGTTTGAATTGTTCTCTATGTTATCGCTAATCACTTACACGTCATGATTTGCCAGCTTTGTCTATGGTGTTCTACGAAGATTTTTACCTGAAGAGAAAGTCGAATCAATCAGGGGCCTTTCTTTGACCGCTGATGGGAAGGGTGCAGTGTTTGATGTGGCTACTGAAGATCTGGACCAGTTTATTGCTGGTTAGTTACTCCTGTAAATTGAAGAAATTATGTTAATTATGAACTCTCATGACTTAGGTGCATCATGGGGTTGCAGGGCAGAAAAATCTTTCTGGGGTAAGCCTAGAGGTGGTGAAATCATTGCCACGATTGCAAGAAAGAGAGCAGACAAGAGGAGGGGGGAGATTTGGAGGTGGAGGGCGTGGTGGTGGTTTCTCAGAGAGAAGAGACGGTAGGTTATCTGGTGGAAGAGGTGGGAGAGGGGGATTTCCAGATCGGAGGAATGACAGATTCTCAAGAGGTGGCGGTGGTGGTGGTGGAAGAGGTCGTGGAAATAACAACCGCAGATGGTGAAGCATTCTGCCTTTCTCTTCCAGATCAAACATTGTTGAATCAGAGTAATATTGTCATTTTTTGTAGGGAAAAGTTTTGGTGATTATTATGAAGAGAATGACTTCCTTTTTCCCTCCATTGAATATTTAATTTTTATTTTATAGTGGTGCAAGATTTGCCTGTGAAATCACAAATGCGGAAAATGTGGTCTTTTATGGAAAACTGATATTACAGAATTTTGTTGAGCATCAACGCCAAAATCAGAATTGTTATTAGACTACTTTTACTCGTGATTTTTGATGTTTCTTTGAACAACTTTTCTACTCTTTAACTCTCCTCAATTTCGACAACTGAATAATTTCTACAGGATATGTATGGTCTTGTTAATAGTGAATTCGTGTTTCATGTTTCAGTGGAGTCGGTCAAATCCAGCATGTTTCCTTTTCATGTCTTCCCCTTCACCAAGATGTATTTTGATTTTACCATCATACAGAATAAGTAGAATCAAATAGCCTTTTACACTTTCTATCACATAAAAATATGAACAAATCTCTGGACACCAATTTTAAGAGATTTAACGTTGTTTATAATGTAAGTGGAGAAAGGATTCCACTTTAATGTTGTTTGCACTGTGAGTGGAGAATATGTCACACTTTAAGGGTATTGTTATATAAAGTGATTATAAATAAATTGTGGTAATAAGAGTATTATTATAACAATTTGTGGCGAGTTAGTGTGTAAAAAAAAGAAAAATAATGCTCATGTTTTTAGGGGAGAGACAAAAAAAATGTTAATATTTTTATAAGAAAAAAGGGAGTATTTGATCAGGATTAGAAGTCGTATGAACTATGAATGACTATGAAATTATAAAAATTCCAAATAGACGTACATGAAAATAAATTAAATAAAAATGAATGACGTTGAATAAGTTGACGGATCCATTAATTTGTCAAAAATAAGATTTGACGACATCGAATTCGAATATGCAATAAAATGAAGTAGAAATGAAAAAAGTATTATTTAATTAAGTAGTTCGGCAACCAAGTTTTTTTTTTTTTTTTTGCCGCCCAAGTTGAAATATCAAAGTTTCCCCCTCAAAAAAAGTCATTTTAAAATAGTGACAGATTTATATACGAAATTGCACTGCTACTTTCGCTTCTTCGATCCAAAAGAAACGGTAGTTAGACAATTACATTTTGAATTTTTTATAACATGTCAATAGATTAAGATGCAATGCTGACCGGAGCTTAGGTTGTTTTTGCTTTTTATCCCAAATCCCGATGGATAATATAATGAGATATACATTTATTATTTGAACTGGTGACCACATCTTTTATATTTTGTGCATTTTGTATAAAGTTAATGGATAAAATTTGATATGTCTAAATTGTCCTTAATATATTTTGTTCTCTGGATTAATAAATGTGTCGAATTAAAGGAAGGAGGAGGTACAAAAGTCTTTTAATCAAAGAAATAAAATGTAATATAAAATTATAGCACTCTCCCTTAAAAAAAAATGAATGTTCAAATTTTTCATAATATCAAAATAAATAAAATATAAAGTAATAAATGCAGCTTTATTCAAAGTCCACCTCAAAGTCTTGGTCTTCTAGCTTTTCTATGCCAAATTTATCCACTTTCTTCCTGGATTCATCATTAACATGTATAGTTGAGAATCTATTACACATATTTTCAGTATAGTTGAGATATTGTAAAAAATATTCATAGCGTGACAACATTGATATAATGATGTTTTTTTTCTTTATAACTACAGAAAATCAAAAATCAATGCTCGTCCATGTATCCTTTAATACAAGTTCTTGATTCTTTTTATTTTTACCCAAATATAATTACGGGTGGAGCTGGACAAAAACAGTTGGGATTAAAGGTAATGAAAATCAAACATGTCGACCGTTCGTAAATATTTTGAAAAATAAAAACGAATAAGAAATTAACATACTCTCTTCGTTCATAAAATGCATTCATCATTTCTGATGGTACAGATTTAAAAAAAAAATATTGAGTGAGTGTGTGATGAGTGGAAAAAGTGTTCTACTTTGTAATTCTGTTATGTTAATAAATTACAAATAGTGATAGTGCATCCCCGATGGTAATATTATGAATAAGTTGATAAATTATAAATTGAGGATAAAAACAAGAGTTTGTGATGGAATAGTATCCTAAAATAAAAAATGAATATTCTTATAAAACATACCAAAATGACAAAAAAAAATTGTGGACACAAACTTAATGAAAGATCTACGACACAATCCACTGTAAAAATTTAAAAATCCGCAACTTGTGTGCCACATCAACAACTACCAAATTTTGAAAAATCCCCAACTTTTCTCAAATATAGAATATCCCAAATACGCAATTCTGTGGACCCTGACGTGGCCGTCGTTAGCACACGAAAAATAAATTTGTAACAACTATATAGATAGTGGTAATAACATGGTAGGTCCACTAGGAATTGATCAATGCTTCTTACTTATCTCTCCAATGTTATCAAAAGTTGGGATATCGTTATAGTAATCGAATGGCCAATAAACTAAAACAGAAATAACTGAACTAAACAAAGCAGTTGATCAAATAATAAAAGTAACATGGTATGTACTTGACATATTATATACGAATACTCACTCGGTCATTGGTGCAAAAAATTTTACTACATGCTTATGTCATCAGTTATGAGAACGTCGGATTCCTGTTTTCAAGCGTCACGCCCCCAAAAAACCATCACTTATCTATCCTTACAAATTATAGTTATTACTCCTTACTCTGGGAAACACACTCGGTCCCAGGTTCATCATTCGACATACTTCCTAGAGAACTTTCAAACTAGACAGACCCGTAAATAAATTTTTACGTATGCCCCCGTTGACATACACCTTCTGCCCATATCAGTCAATCTACCTCAAACTTGAACAAGGATCATATACCTTATTGGTTTGATTTATTGGTGATCTAGTTATTCTAAGTGATTAGTGGTCAGTTAACTACTCAGTCTGCCCAGATCATGTTGAAATCAAACCTAACACTTCGAGAACATAAACATGCAGTTATTATGGCCCATATTAGACTTTATCAATTTATCGGTTTATATTCATTACATCGTAACCTATACTAGTTTATAAACTAACCCCAACATAAATAAGTAAATGAAGGCAATAAATATAAAAGAAAATATATTGGAATTGAAAGAACTTACGGAAATAAATGGCATAGATAGTTTGGGCAACATGTGACAACAAAACATAAACATATACAAAATGATATTTGCCCGCATGACTTGCTTCTTCCTCACAATCATTCGAAATTAAAAAAAAAAAAAAACAAAGTAGAAGTATCTTAACCTATGGAGAGGGGTCAAATCCATGTATTTGGCCTTCAGCCATGAACCTTTTATAGGCATCGTGCCATGTGCTCCAGGAGAGCTCAGCCATAGAAGTAGACTCAAAGCTAGTGTTGGACGCAACAACTCTTTCCTTCTTTATCGGTTGTGCCCAAATCCATATTTATCTCTAAGAGATTCTCCATGATCTGCATCTTCTAAATAAAAAGACGTTGATTTCATTCCTTATCGGTTTCTTCAAATAAGGTTGACTTATCCATTGCCCCATAACACTACCTCTGTCTTCAGCTCATCTTCTGCTTTGCCTCTTTGCTCAACAGCCCAAATCTGCCCATGATGGATCCCACGCGGTACATGGACTTGGCTGACACTTTTCTTACAGCTTCGCGTATGATGTTAGCTATTCTACTCAGCATGGAGTCTCTCGTAGCGGTGCGTATTGTCTCTAGTTCAATCGTTCATTTCTTTCGCAGAATGTATACCGCTTTGCCAATTGGTACCTACTTTGCCCAGAGCAACGCTGTTGCCCAAAGTGTCTTCGCAGACATAGAAACAGCCCAAAAGACACACAAACTCTATCTAAACACCTAACCAAGACTCGAAAACGAGCACAAAATTGGGCCTGTCAGACCCCACATGTCATAACTCTACTTTTTCAACATATCTGCGCACACATATATATACATACATATAATTTATTTATCTTATTTATTATATTTAATAAAAATTAAATTAATAAAATAAATAAATTATTTAAAAATAATAATAATATATACTTAAAAATTAATTTAGTTATCCGAAAAATCAAAACAACAAAATGGTAACTAATGATAATACAAAGTTGAAATTGCTACAAAACACAACTTTATTTTAAATAAGAAACAAAAATGCACATAAAAATATATGCAACATAATAATTTAAATACGATACAGTCAAATCGAAATTGGAGGAATGAGATAGTGAAAAAATTGGAAAAATGGGTATTAATAGAGAAAAATGGTAAAATAGCCGTTTGGAACATTAAAAAATAATAAATAAATCTAAAACGGTCAAATTGTTAACGGTAAAAAAATAAATCAAAACAGTCGAATTTCACCGAGAAATTTGAAAGAAAAAAGAAAAAGAAAAAGCTAAACCATTAAAGTTAAATTGAAAACAAAAAAAAGAAAGAAAAAAATTAATTTATAGATTCCGCTCGCGCACCACTCACACGCTCATGCTGTGTGCACTGATCGTGGCACGTCTTCTCCCTCATGTGCCGCCGATCGCCTCGTGTGGGGCCCACTGTCTGCAAAAAACTACCCACTCTAAAACACAAATCCAGAAACCATCCACCACTAAGGACACGTTTGGTAGCTATGACAAGATATAAAAATCATGATAAGAATCAAGATAAAAATTCAGATAAGAATCAAGATTAATTTTTATCTTTGTTGTTTGGTAGATAAGATAAAAATCAAGATAAAAACAAGTGATATGTTTGGTAGCCTAAATTATATTGTATATAAGATGTAAAATGACTTTTTTATCCTTTTTAATAAAATAAATATATTTATTTTAATTAATTAATTAACTGTTGAGTATTAAACTAAATTATGATTAATTAACTAACAATTAGATTAATGATTAATTAATAATTAATTAATTAACAATCAAGTTAAATTGAGGATTAGTTATAAAGTTATTAATTAATTAAGCTGAAATAATAATTAATTAATTAATAACAATGTTAGCTAAATTAGTTAATCAATTGTGGATTTGGTGTAGTGCTCGGATTAACTAATCACAATGTCAGGCGTTCTGTATAGTGCATAACATTGCCCACCGCCTCCACGTATCCCCTACCCCCACCGCCAACTGTTGCTCCACCTAGACCCCTGCCCCCACCGCCCATTGTTGCTGGCATAATCTTCACCCAGAACCTCGCAGCACCATCTCTCTTGGATCGCCGCTACCAAAACACACACACACCAGACAGAAGGAAATAATAATTCACGTGTCGGTGGTCTGGTGGTTGCAAAAAATGCAACCCAAAATCGACCGCTTGCACCATCCCCCTTAAATCAACCTGTCTGCACTCTCTCTCTTCGACCCCCGCTGCCAAAAAATGCAACCTAAAATCAAAATCTTTCTACTGTTTTAAAAAAATCGGAAGAAATCGAACGAAAACCGAACGAAGCGAACAAAGAGAAGGGGGGAGAGGAGAAGCAGCGATGGCTGCTTTAGTTCGACATCGACGATCCTAGCGCAGCTTTCATTTTGCACCCACGATTCACCACTGCTGCTCGCTTTTCGCTGCCGCATTTCAGATATGGCGCCGGTATTTGTGAAAGATGGGTTGGGGTTTTTGTTGCAGAGGATTAATTACCAACTCACCGACTATAGGTTGTATGCAGATTCGTCGAATTGGTTGCTGGGTTTGTGGTTAAGAAATGCGTTGGGGAAGAAGATGAAGGGTATGGGGGGAATTTTGGCTGCCTATCTGGGTGTGGCGCCCAAGACAGATAACATATCGGACCCAAGAGACCCGATACATAAACCTGCTGAATCTTAGTTTTTTCCACGGCCTCCTCGGGCCACGTGCCTAACACGGGCCCTCTAATTACACTATCTAACATACCAAACGAACGACTTGATCTGGATAAAATGCCTTATCTTGACTTAACTGACCTACCAAACAGGTCCTTAAGGTTGAACATAAGAAATTAATTCAAATTAAGGCTCATCTTTAATCCTATTATTTGATCTTAAAACTGGCCTACCTTGCCTGCCTCGTATGTCAAAAATTGTCCCGCCCTATTAGTAATGCCTAGATTGATTTATTTATTACTCCATCCGTCGTATTTTAATAGGTCATCTTGTCTTATTTCGATATTCCATTTTAATAGGTCACTACCTAAAACAAAAATTCAATGTATAATAAATACTCCAACATAACTAATTAGTACACCATATGTCACTACGACTCACATGATTTGTCTCTCTCTCCTACTTTATTTATTCACATTAATATTTCACTCTCTTGATTTTTGAAAAAATACACCCCAAAAAGATATATTCTCTCACCTATTTTATTATAACTACTAAATTTTTAACATTCGTTTATGGAGCTTAAGGCCTATTAAAATATAATGGTAGAATTATAATATATCGCTAAATAAGGAGGATATTATAAGATAAATATAAATTTAGAGAATATTATACGATAAATATAAGTCTATTTTGGATATATATATATATATATATATATATATATATATATATATTAATTACTATCATATTAGGATTTTCTAATCAAATTAGGGTGGGGATTGGCACTTATCTGTGCATGTAAAGGGACGATTTTTCACTTTTTATTCTTTTGTAGTGTTCTATCCATCCAAT
>JAYDZE010185883.1:0-21406 GCA_034509125.1 Monilaria moniliformis | reverse complement strand
TTGATTTTACCAAACAAAGAATTTGGAATTGAATTATAATACCAAAACTTCAAATTCAATTCCATATAATTATAATTTCAAATCAATTCCAAATCCATTTTACCAAACGGACCCTAAATGAAATAGAATAATACATGGAAATAGGTTTCAGTTCCTATTTCTTCTTGCTGAGTAAAAACTTCTTGAAACATATATTTGTCTTTGTACCATTAAATTTAAACCGAAATTTATATTTAAAATTCACATATTTTGTATGTTAGGATGGCAATACTACTTATTATCCCAATGTATGCCATTTTTACGTTTGTGTTTCAATCTAATATAATCATAAATTGGTACCTAACATATCAAATGGGTTCATATTAATGTTCTCACGTACGGATTTGGGCTCGTTTTGCCTACATGGTAGCCGAAAATCCATTCATTGCCTACATGTCTAGACATGGCTTTTAAAAAAATAAAATAAACAAACGTTTCTAATTTTATGTTTGTGTCCCTCTTCGTTGGCACTTGCGATTTTGATGAGCTTTTCGTTTTTATCACCGCTTAGGCCTCGAACTTCGTTTAGAGCGTCAATGATTTTTTTGCGGGAGAGGGATTTGAGCACGATGGTTGTGTTCTATGATTTTCGAGTATCAAGTTCTCCATTTCCGACAAGCTCTTAGTGAGGGGCACAATAAGCTACCACGACAAGCTAGAAACAGCTCAACGAGCAGACGACGGAGCTCTTCATCCGCCCCAGAGGCTGGCACCTGCCGGAGGCTCACATCTTGATTGACAATGAGCCCGCTGCCGGTTACTTGGTTGACTTCGGCCTGTATTATTCTACAATTGGTCAGTCTTTTGCCGTAATCAAGGCGAAGGATTGGCCCTTTCTCTACCTTCCCAAAATGGAGCATCCAAGGTATAATTTATACGAATGGAATTCAACTAATTTAACACAATTTCCCTCTTTTTCATGCTTGAAAATTCAATTAGGTAATACTCGTGGTAATGCAGAAAGGCTAGGATATGGACCGACATGTTCACGGCGTCGGAGAAAATGGCGGGAATAGAAGGCACATCATGCAGCTGATAGGGAAGCACAACAACGAAATGCTGAAAAACCCTGACGACAAGTCAACGCCGTGAGTCATGGCAGTGAGTGGTCGCCGGAACTTTTAAGGTGGAGGTTAGGGATTTTGGTTTCTAGAGATTTGGAGAGAAGAATGAGGGAGACAGAGAGAGATATTTGGAGAAAAGGATGAGTGAGAGAGACAAAGAGAGATATTTGCAACCGGCGTCTCGTAGCCCGCGGGACGAGCGCGAGACGCGTTGCGAGAGGGGCGAGGGAATGGGATACACGAGATGGAGGGAAAGAGGGCGGGCCGTCCCGCCATGTGCCTCACTGCTCCACGACCAATCACAGGGCGCGTTGTGCCCATTCGCCGGCCCTGCGAATGAGCGTCATTTTGACTTCATTTTTTTTAATTCGATAATAAATTAATTGTTTTTAGTTCCCAATGGCACTTAACAGCTAGCAGCTTTTTTAATTTATTTTTATTCATCCACCCTTTTATAAATTCCTCACTTTCCTTATTCCATTTTCACACTTATTCTATCTATCTTCTCTCTCAACTTCATTTTCTTCATTATACTCTTTCAATTTTCGAGAGCCAAAATGTCTAGCGACGACAACCAAAATCAATGGCGAGATTGGTTACTTCGTTAGAGCTACGAAGGAAACACGTCGGGCTCCGCCTAATCGTCGATTTGCCCCATGTCGATGCCCCAATGGCCATACCCCTACGAACTACCCACCCAAGGGGCACACCCCTAAGAGCTCCCCTCTTAACAGTTGGATGACATTCAATTCTCCGACGAGCCGACGGGCCGCGACGTTCGAGCGGCATACACCTCGACTTGCCGCGACGTTCTTTTGTATGCATTCTCTATCTTTCCTAGCCATTGCACTCCAATTCCTTCTTCTTCCAATTCCCTACATATAATAACCTATTAAGTGTAGGTTTCATCTCTTAAAAACTCGATTTTAACCCCTAATTCCTAGTAGCAATTAATGCTTATCAAATCTCCTCACACTTGGGTCATGCTTGCCCCCATGCTTGCCCCCAAGCATGTGATAAAACTAAACTTCTTAAACCCATTGTTGTTAAAGATTCCCTTTTACTCACAGACTCAATACACTAAATAAAAGAAAAACAACACAGCAGACAAAGACAAAAACGAACATACTGCCAAACAACTGTAACAAAAGCCAACTCAGGACTTGATTTTCTGCTCTTTTTGCTTTTTTTTGTATGCATTCTCCATCTTTCCTAGCCATTGCACTCCAATTCCTTCTTCTTACAATTCCCTGCATATAATCACCTATTAAGTGTAGGTTTCATATCTTAAAAGCTCGATTTTAACCCATAATTCCTAGCAACAATTAGGGCTCGTTTGGTAGGATGGCTAAATTAAAATCAAGACTAAAATCGAAATTAAATTAGTACGGGTCAATGAGATAAAAAGTAAGATTAAATTAATATTGATTTTTATGTTGTTATTTGGTAGATTATACTACAAATAAGATAATTTTAGTAGGGTGTTTGATAGGATAGATTATTTTGTAGATTAAACTACAAAATAATATTTTTGTATATATATTTCATTTTTATTAAAAAGTTGAAAATATTTAAAAATTAACTAATCTTAATTTATGTTTGTTTATTTAATAAATTATGAGGAAAAATTCAATTAATTGATTACAGCTGCCTGCGGTGGTAGAGAGAGACAGAGAGAGAGAGACAGAGAGACAGAGAGACGGGGGAAGGCGGCGGTGGTGCAGAGAGGAGGAAGATGACGTCGGTGGCGCAGAGAGGAGGAAGAGAGAGACGAGGGAGGGCGGTAGTGGATGGAGTGGCGGTGGACGATACAAGCTGAATTGAGTAATCCCAACCCACACCCCATTACTGGCGCCGCCTACATCCTCGCCGCCTACATCCTCGCATCACCGCCGCCTGCAACCGTCGTTTGTACATTGTCGATTAGCCAACAACACCAGACCAAAAATACAACCAAAATCGAACACAAAATTGAACCAGAATTGGAACCAAAATCGACCAAAACCGAAACCAATATCAAACACAAAATAGAACGAAAAATCGAAAGATGTGGCTCAGATCCATCTCCTTCGAACAAGTCAAAGCCAACTCAAACTCAAAAATCATCATAGCCACTATCGAGAGAGAACAAATCAGATTCGAAATCTCCTATGCCTCCGCCGCCCAAACCTCCTCCATCGCCGCCCAAACCTCTGCCCAAGCCTCATCTGCCTCCGCCATCCAAACCTCACCCGTCGCCGCCCAAATTACCTCAATTTCTCGACTCTCATGTCAATTTTTCGACAACACACACACCCACCGCTTGGACGTGCGACCAGGGTTAGCCCCTGCGCCACCGCCTGATTTTACACAGAAGAGAGAGGGGGAGACAAGAGAGAAGAGAAGGACTCGTCGGTGGCGGCGACGATGCCGGTGGCGGTGACACAGGAAGGGAGAGACAGAGAAATGGTGGAGATGAAAGTTTCGAAACATTAAACACTGGCACTGTTCAAGTTGGAAAAAATAAAACCACCAACATTGAGAGATTAATAAGCCAATGAGCTATAGTGAAAATGAGTAAAACAAATGCGGGCCGAAAAATAAGTGCGGGCCTGAGGGCTTTTTAAAACATCTACGAAACACTAATTTTACACTGTTGAACTAAGATTAAGTTAATCTTGGCTTCTTAATATTGGTTACCAAACAGGCCCTACGGGTGTTTGGAAGAATGGATTTGGAATTGAATTGGAATTGGAATTTTATAGAATTGAATTTGAAGTTATAGTATTATAATTCAATTCAAAATCATTTGTTTGGTAAAATTAAGTAATTGATATAGAATCGTATTGTAATTCTAAATCTTTTGTTTGATAAGTAAAAAAAAAATAACCAAAATTTAACATTAACTTTTAATTGTATAATTTATTTTATATTATATTTATACACATTATGTAGCATTTAGAGTATTTATATGTGTGTGTATGTGTGTATTTTTCATTTATTTTGTAAATTGGCACTAAACAAATCCATGGTACCAAATACACCATTCCATTACATTATCTATAATAAATAATCTAAATACATATTCGTAGACATCAACATACGGTTAGTTTAATAGAAAATTAAATGAACAGCCAAAATAATTGTATTATCATCAAATGAATACATATGTTATATTTTTTCTAAAAAGTCTAAAGAACAAATCACGAATTTTTTTGGATGAAGTGACTAAAAATTGGATGCCAAAAAACCTAGAAAGAGTGTGAGGGAGATAGTGGTATGTGTGTGTCTATGTGTTTATGAGTGTGTGTGTGTGAGAGAGAGAGAGAGAGAGATTTGTGGGTGTGTGTGTGAGAAAGAGAGAGATCGTGTGTGTATGTATGCGAGTGAGTGTGTGAGAGAGAGGGGTATGTGTGAGAGAGAAAAAGATAGAGAGAGAGAGAGAGAGCGAGTGTGTGTGTGAGAGAGAGAGAGAGGGGGCGTGTGTGTGTTAAAGAGAGAGAGAGGGGGGAGAAGAGGATGTGAGAGAAAGAGAGAGAAAGAGAAATGTGAGTGTATGTGAGAGAGAACACACATTAGGAATATGAAATTCTAAATATTTACTTTAGCTATGGAATTCAAATTGTGGAATTGGAGGATTTGGAATTAGAATTCAATTCCAAATCCAAATATTTTTGTTGTACCAAACAATGGATTTGGAATTAGTGGCTCCAATTCCAAATCCAAGCCTCCAATTCCGTGATACCAAACGGAGCCTGAATTCCGCGATGCATCTCAATTAATTATACATTTATATTTGTCTTTTTTACATATATTTGTTAGTTTCGTCTCTTCGCTCTCCAACCTAATGGCACTAACTAGGTAGCAATAAATTTTACTTATTTGATAGATATGATAAGACTAAGATAGTAGCTTTATTTGTATTTAATAGTATTTTTGGTATTCTATATTAATATTTTTGGAAGCCCGAGATAAAGTTAAGATCGGTCAAAGTCCAAGCTAAAAATCATGTTTTGCCTGGATTATGTATCACACCAAAATAGTCTATACTTTGGAATCTACACCCCGATTAGAAACCAAAATCCATGTGTTACCCTCATTCTTCTTCCTTTTTCTAAGCCCTAGCAAAGAGCGAGAGAGAGAGAGACTCAAATTCGATGTTTTTCGAGCGCAGTCCTGGATTAAAAAAAAATAGAGAGAGAGTAAAAGACCACCGAATTCGCCATCAATTTCTGCAGACGGAGAGAGAGACTCGGTTCAGAATTGTTGAGCGCAATTTTTGGCCCAATTTCTACAAGTTTGTTTTATTTCTACAATTTCTAGCTGAGATGTTTTCTACAATTTTTGCAATTTTTCGCTCAATTTCCGTTTCAATTTCTCTGGATTTCTCGGCCATGAATTTCTGGCAAAATTTCAAGGCACTTCCAAGTATTTTCGTAAAATTATGACCTAATTTTGTTGAATATTGTCTGCTTGTCATGTGAAGAATATAGACCGGTTTATTTCGTTATTATTTGAACTTAGGCTTTTGTGCGGAATGCAGGTCATTGAGGACTCTGTCGAGCTACAATCTGCTTGTAAAGTGGGAGATTTTTCCGCTTGCTCCATGTTGTATTGTACGAGATATGTACCAAATTTTGGTTGCCTACATTACTACGGTAAGGAGTTTTATGCTCCAATGGGTTCTAATTGTGTAGAATATATGTGAGTTTTCTTACATTCACAAATTTTACTGAGGTACTCTGGGTTTCAGTAATTTATTTATATTGCATAGTTTGAATTTTTTTCTCCAAATTTTCTGCACTATATTGATCAATATTAATTAGTAATTGCTTGGAGTTGATCGTTTTTTTATATAATTGGACATTGTGTAAATTTTAGATGGTAATTCAAATTTTGTAAAATGTAGCTCTTAATTTGATCACTAAGAAAATCCCACTTCAATTTTTCACTAAGAAAATCCCACTTTATTTCATCTCCAGGCCCATACTAATTCCTTGTGCTCTTAATCGCAAGCCTAGCCAATTACATCAACAACTTGAAAATCAATTCCTTTTTTCTTCTCTCTCACTCTCAATCTCTCCTTAGAATATCACAACAACAAAACTCATTTTCAAGCACATTATGCTTTTGTCCTAATTATAATTAAAATAAAAAAATATTAAATTTAAAAAGAAATTAATATATTCAAATAGAGATTAATGAATTCTAATTAAATATAATTAGTTCGGATACAAAGTATTTGGATATACACAATTTTTTGTCTTTTCATCTTAATCTCATCTCACCTTGTTTGCACATGTCAAGCCATCTTGCAAACCGCCCGAATACGCCGGTGACATCGTACCTCGCCACACACGATCAGTCGCCGCCATTGTCACCCAATTTGGCCTCATGCTCGTTATTTACTCGATTTAAGTCACAAACCAATTTTATCCCAAGTTTCATATCTAAGATAAAACCTTTTAAATTCAACAATTTCTCCCAAATTTTCGTTTCCCTCTTTTATAGAGTCATGACTGAATCTGAATGTTTATGATTTCCTTTATATCTCTCTTTCTCTCAAAGTGTTGGTCTTCTTGCTGGATAAATTGTTATGAAAGTGGGATGAGAATTCACATGCATGTGTGAAGAAGGTGTTGCATAGACTTTGAAAAACAAATATGATGTTGATTTTCTGTTATTTTTGCATCTGATGTAATTGACTTGGATTCGCATATAGTTTATAGTTGTGTCAATAAATCTTTATATTTATGCACTTACAGCTGCTACTAACGATGCAGGACGACACATTTTTGGTCATGGGTCGATATTATCTATCATTGAAAAAAAAAAGATGATTAAAAAATTTTACAGTCTCGGAAGACCGGATGTTATCGACGTGCACCCTATGAATGTTGTTAAGAAAAAAGGATCTGGAAGTCGGTTGGTTTCAAGAAAAGAAGAGGTCATGAGGGATTTGAACAAACATGTACGATGATGTGCAAAATGCAATGAGTTGGGCCACCACGGTACAAGGAATTGTAACAAAATAAAAGAGAAAACATAAATCTCAGAAAGCATAGGAATGTTACAATTATTTCGTTGTGCTGAGATTGAACATAAGTTATACTGAAATATTGTATTATGTTATACTAAAGTTGAGTTTCTCAAATACAAATACAATCTCTGAGTTATACACTCCATCTTATAATCATTTATTTGTTATTTTCATTTCATTACAGCATGTACTCATGATTCTGCATATTTTTCAATAATACTTCAATACAATATATAATATACATCAGTATAGTGCTTCAGAGACATCAATATAATTCATTAAATGACATCAACATATCCAACGAACTAACTATTCAACATATCCAATACAATATAGATTCATATCACATAACTTAGTATAATAGTCATAAATTAGTTGCATATCCCAAATAAAATCTCAGCATAGAAACCATTGAAGCATATCCCATTAGCAATACTTAGTATACATTTACATAGTGTAAAGACACTATCAACACAAAAGTCAGAAATTATTAGAATGTAGTATACGTGAAATAAGCATATGATAAGTCTTGTTTACTTAGTATACATCTACATAGTGTAAAGACACTATCAGTACAAGAGTCAGAAATTAGAAGCATATAGCACACGCCAAAGCAGCATATGATAAGTTTTGTTATACTTAGTATACATTAGTATACATCTGCATAGTGATGTGCGATCATATGTGATCCACATCAAGATCGGCTCCAAGGGGCAGACCCATTGGTGGACATCGGAAGGCCGAGGATAAGAGTAATGACTAGGAGGATGAAAGAGGCTCTAACCCAACTAATCTGGAGGCTCACGATGCAAGAGGAGTCCAAGCTTGAAGCCCCTCGCCCATGAGGACCATACTAGACGTTAGGGGGTTCTAATTAGCAAGAGGTCCCAAATGGATCGTTTGGGAATAAAGTCCTCTCAAACAGCCCGTTTGGCCCCTTCGGGGATAAAGGAATTCATTCCCCGATTTCCCAAATGGGTCGTGTAGGGGAACCTTCTTCCCACACAGACCATTTCAGAATGCGGTGAAGGAGCTAGTGAGGTCCCAAACAGGCCTTTTGGGAGGCTCATCTTCCCAAATGGATCGTTTCCCCATGTGGTGAAGGCGCAAGGCCGTGACCCCAAAAGGGTCGTGTGGGAAGCTCATATTCCCGCATGGATCGTTTTCCCCTACGCGACCAGTCTTTTGACTTTCGTCCTTGTATTTACTTTTCCTCTTTTACACTCTATTTTCCCAACAAACTATGATTTTTTTTGGAAAGTGTGTTGATATGTTATTTACTTTTATTTGAACAAGTCCAACAACCATTTGTCTCTCTCACAAACGGTTTTGGCTTCCATTTGGTAGCTTGAACATTGTTGAATATTGAAACCTCCTTTGAGAGTATTTGCTCCCTTATGGTAGAGGCTTTTATCCTTAATTTCATGCTTGTGTGTGGTTGCATTGTTTACTTGCTATTCAAGGTAAAATATGCCTTCTAGTTTAGGGTTCGCTAGATTGTGGAGCTAATGCAAGAGATTGTACTAGTGAAAGTAGACAATGATTCCATTGTTTTGGTTTAGGTTCTTGGTTCTAAGAAGGTGTCTTGTTCTTAAACATTTCTTCCTCTCTCAACCCTCCCATCTTTTCCCTTTTTCATTCAACTTTATGTGGGTTGAATCCACCATATCGTTTTCCTTCTTTATTTGGGATTTCTTGCAAGGGCTAATATTGGGAGTGTCTATCTTTTGAAGGTGGATTCACATCAATTTGGTACCAGAGCCAAATTCTATTTCTTGCAAGAAGTAAGTGATTACCTGAAACTTTATCTATCTAATTTTGCCCATTTTGCTCTTAATTTCGAAATAGTTGTTGGACTCATTTCATGCTGAAAGTTTTACCATATCATTTGTATGCTAAGAGGGCTAAATGCACTTTTTTTTATTAATGAGGTTGTTTTCCTTCGATTTGTTGTTGGGAGAGATGGAGTTAAAGTGGATGAGGAAAAGGTGAGAGCCATACGTGATTGGCCCACACCAATAGCTTATTTCTCCGAAAAAATTGAACCAAGCTGAATTGAATCATCCCACTTATGATAAGGAGTTGTATGTTATCGTTAGGTCTCTTGAAAATTGGCAACATTACTTGATGCATAAGGATTTTGTCATACACACCATCATGAATCCATCAAATCTCTTAGCTGACAACATAAGCTTAATAAAATGCATGCTAAGTGAAGTACATTTCTTGAGTCTTTCCCATATGTCATTAGGTATAAAAAGGGTAAGGAAAATGTGGTTGTTGATGCCTTGTCCAGAAACCCTGATCTTTGAATCTTTTGTTAAAGGGAAACTCACTTGGCCACTTTTGAATTGAGGAAATATGTGTTTGCAATGTGTGCTTCCAAGTTTTTCTCTTTTGAATTCATTAAGGACCTCTATGAAAATGATCATAATTTTACTTATGTCTTTGTTGCTTGTGAAAATGAGTCCTTGAATAAATTTTACAAACTTGATGGTTTTCTCTTCAAGGAGAATCTTGTGTGCGTCACTTCATGTTCTCTACGTGAAATGCTTGTTAAGAAATCTCATAATGAGGGATTGATGGGACACTTTGGTGTTGCAATACTTATGACATTTTGTGTGAGCATTTCTATTGGCCAAAGATGAAAAAGGATGTTGAGAAAGTGTCTGCATCATGCATAGAGTGTGTAGGCAAACTAAATCCAAGTCACATAATTTTGGTCTCTACACCTTTGCCTACCCCCACTCACCCTTGAGTTGACATATCTATAGATTTTATGCTTAGGTTACTAACCTCTTAAAGGCGTAATGATAGTCTTTTTGTTGTTGTGGATAAATTCTCCAAGATGGCTCATTTTATTCCATGTAAGAAGAAAAATGATGCCAAACACATAGCCGATTTGTTCTTTAGGGAGATTGTGAGGATACATGGAGTACCACACACAATTGTGAGTGATATGGATGCCAAGTTCCTTAGTTATTTTTGAAAAATCTTGTGGGGCAAGTATACCGAACTCTTGTATTCTACCACCGCTTACCCTCAAACGAATGGGCAAATCAAGGTTGTGAATATGACTCTAGGTGCTTTACTTGGAGCTTTTATTAGTAAGAACAAAAAGTCTTGGGAATCTTGTGTGCCTATTGCCGAATTTGCTTATAACCGCACTCTTCACTCCACTAATAATTTCTCACCATTTGAGGTTGTCTATGTCTTTAATCAACTAACCCTTATGGACTTGTCTACTTTGGAATTGCATTCTTCTCTTGTTTGTGATGTACATTGTGCCAAGAAGGTAAAATTTGTGCAAGACATTCACCAACAAGTTCAAGCCAATATTAAAGAAAAAAATAAGCACTTTGCTCGGGTGGTTAACAAGAATCACAATGAGAAGATCTTCCAATCCAACAATTGGGTGTGTGTGAACTTTCGCAAGATCCGTTTCCCAAACAAAGTGAAGTTAAAGCTTGATCCAAGAGGGGATGGGTCATTCCTTGTTTTGAAGAGATTGAATAACAATTCCTATATCATTGATCTCCATGGTAATATGAGTTGTACTTTCAACATTAGTGACTTGAGTCCATTTGATTTTAAAGGTGACCACAGCTTGAATTTGAGGACAAATACTTCCAAAGAATGGGGGGATAATGTGATCATAGGCGATCCACATCGAGATCGGCTCCAAGAGGCGGACCCGTTGGTGGACATCGGAAGGCCAGGGACGAGAGCAATGACTAGGAGGATGAAGAGGCTCTAACCCACCTAATCCGGAGGCTCACGATTCAAGAGAAGTCTAAGCTTGAAGGTCCATCGCCCGTGAGGACCGTACTCAAAGTTAAGTGATGTTCCAACGCGTAAGAGGTCCCAAACGGACCGTTTGGGAAGGAAATCCTCCTAAACGGCCCATTTGGCCCCTACCAGAAGGAATGAATTCCTTCCCCGACTTCCCAAACGGGTCGTGTGGGAGAACCTCCTTTCCACACGGACCATTTCGCTCTGTGGTGAAGGCACAAAGCCGTGATCACAAACAGGTCGCATGGGAAGCCCACCTTCCCACACGGGTCGTTTCTCCCTGCGCGAATAGTCTTTTGGCTTCCGTCCCTTATACTTGTTTTTTCTCTTTTACACTCTCTTTTCCAATAAACTATTATAATTTTTGAAAAGAGTGTTGGTAGGTTACTTACTTTTGTTTGAACAAGTCCACCACCATTTGTCTTTCATGAAAAGGGTTTTGGCTTTTGAACATTGTGGAATATTGAAACCTTCTTTGAGAGTATTTGTTCCCTTATGGTAGAGACTTTATCCTTAATTTCATGCTTGTGTGTGGTTGCATTGTTTACTTGCTATTGAATGTAAAAGTATGCCTTGTAATTTAGTGTTTGCTAGATTGTGGAGCTAATGCAAGAGTTTGTCCTAGTGAAAGTAGCCAAGGATTACCCCCATTGTTTTTGTACATGGGTAGCTTATAATTCACATATAATATAGTGGAGCTCATGGAATATTGTAACCTTGAAAAATAAATGAGGATGGTAAGCACTTAGTAGCTCTTCTTGGACTAACAACAACTTCAATTCTAAAATATTTAAAAGCAAGCAAATTACACATGTTTAGTCTTTGCGGGTTTGGAAACTTCCAGAGATTGTAACTGCATAAAGAGACATATGTGATAAGTTGCGATAAGAAATAACATAATACTAATGGAATGAAAGCTGCACGAGTTTTTGTAGATCTTTTGGAAATTTCCTAATTTTCCACTTTAAATCATGGATGGATCATCATGTATTTTCTTTAAGTATTGACAAACACCAAATCACAAATCCACGAATATATCAACTTGGATTCTCAAATGTAGAGCTTCAATTGTTATATATTCACAACCATAGACAATGTGCACAAGTAAATGTGATGATACATTCTTAAGAAATACCATGGATCTGCTCATTTATATTCCTTGATTTAGCATGACATTAGACAGTTAATATACTAAGATAATTGTTAATTCGAATGAGAAATCGTTTTTGAAAAAATGTGGGTGTATAGTGGGATCAGCATAAGAGACATGACCATTTTCTAGCACACACTTACATACCAAATTACAGAAGCGAGGATTCTATAATCAAACTGCTACATCATATACCAAATTACAGAAGCCGACACATTTCAGCTTCTGCTAACTAGCATGAATCAAAACAACGAAAACAAACAAGAACATAGTAAACAAGTATGCACTTTCATAAGGGATCATGCACCAATGATTCCAATAGTCATCTCAAACCAGTTACAACCACAACAACAAAAAATGGCAAAATGTGTGAAATTCCAAACAAAATTCTCAAAAAACTACCTGATGATTATTGTTTAAAAGAATCAGTTACCTTTGTTTTAATGACACCTTGTGATGGAGCTATATATGTAATCGTTCAAGTCGCCAATTATGAGCCTAGGTTAAATCTCCCCGACACTATCGCAATCCGTATAGTGTATGATCTTTGAAAATGAAAGATTGATATTTTATGATGAAGAAATTGAATCTTGTGTTCTAATTGTAGTTCATTTGAAGGTGCAGAAAATTTCTTAGCGACAAAACACTATAATTCAGGTTAACTATTAATAGATCAGATAAAATCTTTTACACTAGACCCAATCACCAGTCCATATTATCCCCTCTGATTTTTTCCTTATTATTTTCTATTATTAGTTGTAATACTAGCTCTAAATCACGAAGAAAAAAAACATTCCACCACCAAAAAGGAAAAATGGAGAAATCAGAGCGGGAAATTACAAAATGGCAACCGAAGACGAGATACCTCAACTTGATGTAGTAGGGATTGGATGTAATTAATAATTTCATAAAAAACAAGAGATTTTCCACTAACCTAAAGAAACATATATTGTTTTTCTAGTTAATTTGTACACAAAACTAGCAAACCAAAAACTCTTAGGAAACCCGTAAAATACTATCTTATTCAAAATACAATAGATATGAACCTCAACAACATCAGGTTTCACTAAAAAATTAATTAGCATAGTTGAATCCAAAAGAGAATGAGAAAGCCAAGGCACCTTATAACATCCTGGTACCAAATTTTGCAGGATTTTCATCCTTTCACTGATCTTTTCTCTTCGAGCCTGAGATAAACGAGAGAAATCAGAGACGAAAAAACCAAGATAAATGTTTTGCAATCTAAAATGAGGCTAGCAAGAACACACTCTTTCAGTTAAACTGTGGCTATCAGTAGCTTGACCCTTTCATGCTCTAACATGAATCTAGTCTTTAGGTGGTTCGGGTTTACTTTTTTCCTTAACGGGCTTGCTACTGCTCCTTGAATGTGTTTCTACATCCATTTCCACTTGATCCCCAAGTTTAGATACATTTTCTCGTTTGGCATTCAAATCACTCTGTCACATACAAGTTGGAGTAAGTTCTCTAATCATCATCATCATTTTCTCCGATCACCAATCAAATGTACAAAATGAAGAAATTTCGCCTAATTTTCTAATGATTAGATACAATCATCTAACCTTCTTACTCGACTAAAATACTATGTGATTCTGAATTCTTAAAAGATGATTAGGAACAGAAATATTGAAAAAAATGAAAACTTTACAGCAAAAATAACATACATATAGCAACGAGAGTTACCATTTCATTTTATAGGGCTAAATTAGAAAATGAAGCTGAAGTAATAGTATGTAATGAATCAAAAAACAAGTAAGAAAAAAGATAAATAAAATCTCACCATTATAACTCATTGTATGAAACATACACTTCACTACATAATGTCCAAATTTATGATTATAAAGCATATTTCACCATATTAGCATATGCACTTCAGCATAATACATTTACACTCTACACACTAGAGAAAAAAAAATCAACATAACACACTTCAACACATCATCATAACATACGAAACATTTTCAATAATTCATCAAAAATATCAATCATCTACTTCGTAATATGTGATAAACAAATTGAATCGTTAAGTGCATTTCTTAGTGTATTATCCAATCATCTTCTCAAACATCGATTTTCTTATGCTTGCTGGCATTTTGAAAATGAATTTCTGCAGACAATTTGTTCTCAAATGTGTAATTGTCTGTCTCTGCCGCCAATAGTGTCTTGTCGTACTTTGCTATCAATATCTACAACACCTTCACGTTTTTACTGGTCAGCCCACAATCCCAATATTTTAGTTTCTGCCATATATACGTTTCTATGTGCCTCATCAGATAGACTCCATAGTCATCTTTGTTTGTGGTTGTTCACCAAGGCATACGAATTACCCGAAACACAGTCATTTTCATTAAACCTCCTAGTTTCATTACATTTCTTTCGCCAAGATAACTGTAAAAGAATTTTTTCAGTATTTCACTAAAAATACAAAATAAGTTTAATACATAATATTAACTTAATATATAAACATCATGATAACATCAAAGCAAAATCAATGTAATTGTTAGAAATTATCAGCATATATAATACACAAAATCAGCATAAGACAGGAAATTAACCTATGGTGAAATTATTTAATATATACCAACATATCCGGGGTATCACCAAATTTGACACTGGGTATATCTTTATCGCCCACCTTAGAATTGTAAATTATGTCAATAAATCTAGTACTGAAGCCAAAGCACATAAAGGTAGTAGTGTGTCATTAAATATATTGGGAAGAAAACCTATTTGCGAACATGGTATTTAAAAAATTGATTAGAAAATTAGTCTAAAATTTTAAATTTTAAATGGTATTCGATATTTAGCAAATCATAGTTGCTCCATTTGAAGTTATGAATTTTCTGAACCTCAGCAGATACTCGGCTTTGAAATTCGGAATGTGCCATCTTCATCCCATGTGTCTGGCCGATCGACTACCTTATAGCTCTGCATTGCAAGTTATTGTCGGTAATTACATATAATATTTTAAAAAATACAAATTTTTTTCCTTACACAAGGGTATGTGGTGAGTAAAAGTTTTCACGACGACGAAAGAGATCCACATGGTCCAAGTACGAGCTCCACACGTTCACCACACCCACAGTAATATGCATATGATGCTTAAGTGTTAGGAACTCCAACTTGGGAATTGAAACAATATCATCGTCGTACACTATTATATGCCTAGAGTACAAATATAGATAAGTCTAAGATTATGTACTATATATCTGCATAGCTGTATATAATAATCAGCATAGTGTTACATAGAAATCAGCATAGTGTCACATAGAAATCAGTATAATATACAGTATACCCAACAACCATTGCATTATATTCATCAACAGAGTGTTACACAAAAATAAGTATAATAGTCACAAATGTTCAGTATATCTCAAACACTCGATCAGCATACCCATGTTATATTCCTAGCATACTCAAAGACACTTAAGCATATCTCAATACAACATATATAAATCATCCAACATAGTAGCCAAACTTTCTTCAGCATACCTATTTTATATTCTAAGCATAATACTCAAACATGACTCGGTATAATTTTATAATATTATCAACATAATTTTTTGAAACATTCATCGAACATTTAAACAATATACCTCACTATAAGAATGACGTACGAATTTAAAAATCACAACAAATTAGTTTATATTATAATATAAATTTATATTACTTTTCGACATTCTTTGTCGTAAGTATCCAATAGTGCAGCTCATTCTCATCATTAGTGAGCTTTGGTGAAATCTTCACAGTCATGTCACTGAAGGGAGAATGCTTTGAATGTGATGATCTATTTTGTGCTCACGAACGCAGTGTATGACACTCACCGATTGGTTGCATCTTTAGTGTAGAAATTAAGGTTATATCACCTTTGATATAATAAAAAATTTAATAAATATATTTTTTAATCAGAAATGTGTATACCTGCTTCGGATCATACACAACAAGTTGTGTGCATACTGGTGCACCCACTTCATCAGCATAAGTATCCTCAATCACCAACTTTCTCAAATGTCTCTTTCTTCAAAATAGAAAGTCCAATACAAAATCATCCGAAGTTCGTCATTTATCATAATACATAATAATTTTATTACATTTACCTCTTTCGGATTCAAATCAGCCAAACCACATACCATCACATCATGTCATTCTCTAAAATGCATAAATGCATTTACCAAACGTTGAATCATGTTATTTAATGCAACATTTACCACACTCCCGCGCTCCTCAAACTTAGGCTCCACAACCCGACATCGAGGTGCCAAACCTTTCTATTGATGTGAGCTCTTGGGGAAGATCAGCCATGATCTTTTCCCTTGATTGGTGGCTGCCCATCTCTGGAGATCACATCATTGTGTATAGCATCATTAACATCACTCACCTGCAATACATACATCATTTCTTATATAAATAAGTAAATTTAACTATATGGAAATTATGATTTCTATTATCTAACAAGTGATACATGTTCCAGCATAGTACTGATTCATGATTCAACATTTTACATAGCTAAGAGCAATCCAATACACGTAATTACATCATTATAATTTAATATCATTAAACATACATCATTGCAATACACTTCTGCATATCATTATAATCACTCTAACTATTACAACATATCACCAAACATACATCATTACATTACACTTTTGCATATCATTATAATCACTCTAACAATTTCAGCATATCACTAAACATACATCGTCACAATACAATTCGGTACATCATTATAATGACTTTCAACACAATTATACTTTAATACACCAGTTTTCAAAGACAACATGTTAGCGAACATACATCATTATGATACTTTAACAGACTTCACCATACTACTAAATAGACATTAGTGCAACAGTCTTTGACAAATTGTTATAACTCATTTTACCAAACAAACTCAAAACTGTATAATTTAGCACATAATTTAACAACTTACATTATCATCACTAAGTCAAAGACTAAAGCTTGGGAATTCAGCCTTATTCCATATGTCAGCCAACTCATCCACCACCCCAATCATTGTCTCGATGGCATCAATCTACTCTAGATTGTTAAATTACCCATCCATCAGTGCTTACATCATATTGGTCACTGCATTGCTATCCTTGTCGGGTTGCTGTTGAGACAAACCCATGAGCTTCCTTGCTGTGTCAGATGCAATTTTGAAGCAATCCATGTTACGGATGTGGGACAATGTCTCATTCATTCGCCTTATGAAGGTCGACATTGCATTGACCATCCCTTTTGCAGCCATCATTAGATCTTTCATCGAATTGGCGGCCTCGTGCACCGCAACTTCTACTTCATCAACATTTAAGTCCTCTTCATCATCAGCCCTCCTTTCAATATCTTTGATATTTTCTACTTGGTCCACATTCAACAATGAACATGCATCAAACCTAAGCTCCACGCAACCCTTTTCAAATCGCCCGGATTTGATTTCATCAGCTTGTATTTCTTTAGCAACTGAGTTGTCCAACCCTTCACCATCGGGTAGCAATGAACAACTGTTCATCTACAATGTACTACCCGATCGATGTAGAAACTCTGCAAACAAATGTTGTATAGGTAAAAAAAGAGTGATACAAATAGATGTTTATCATAATAATATACATATATCATCATAGTGTACACTACGAATCACCAGAAGTATAATAACATACAAAAATTGAACAATTGTTTGACGAATATGAAAATTTTCGAGAAAAATATATAATTCTGAAGTTAAATACAATTTTCTTTTATAACTAATCTCATGGCAGGTAGGGCATTTAAATTGTGCGAAAAGAAATAAACATAAAGAAATAATTAAAGAAAGACAAGAAGGACCTAACCTTGCACTTCTCATAGTTGACAACAATAACGTTATGATTTATCTCAAAATGATCTACAAGCAATAACAAGCAAAATTATATCTAAACAATATGGGTATGGACTTTCATTTCTTAATAAAAACCTCATCAACTAATTGGGCCATAAAATACAAACTTGTATTTGGGCCCTATACAAAAGCAAACACAACTGTGATAAAACGGCCCAACCCATTTGCTCCTTATGTTAAAAAAAAAAAAAAAAAAAAAAAAAAAAAAAAAAAAATTATTTGTGAATCTCATCCCATACCTTTCAGTCAACTCCCTATCTCCAGCCGAGAAAACCCCTAAGAATTGGTGAAACATTCAAAAATACATCCCTATATATCAACCAGATTTATACATCGCCTACACACACACGCCATTGTTGATCATCAATTCGAATCCTCCCTGATTGATCTCCGCTCGTCCCATCCATATTACCGGAAATTTGTATTATGGCGTCGGAGATCGAAGTTGTGGAGGAGGTGGAATCGAGGGATCATCGAACGGAGTCCTCGGCCTCCGCCGCCGCCGCGCCGGAGGACGAGAGCTTGAGGAACGATGTTTACACGGCCGCTGCCTATGGGGATATGGAGAAGCTCCAGAGATTAGTGGAGAGTGAGGGTTGCTCGGTCGCGGAGCCCGACGCCCTCGGCTACTACGCCCTCCAATGGGCGGCGCTTAATAATCGAGGGGCTGCAGCTCAGTACATTATTGAGGTATGGAGGAATTTTGTTTTGCTATTTTGTGCATCACATTGCCGTTTTATGACGTTTGAGGACGGGTTCTGGATTTGGATAATGTGCATCTAGTGTAATCGTATTCTGGTTGCTTTCATTGTATTCGGGGAAATTGATTGATTCCTACGATTTAGGGTGGATTACATCCGCCTCTGTCGTGATTTGGTCAGATTACAGAACAGACCTAGAGGTTTGTCAAATTATGCAACTCCTTGACAAACTGGATGGTCTAGCCAATGAACAAAAACTGAGCTACTTCACATCAGAGTATTAAATTAAGCGCTATAACTGAACGTGTTAAAAATTGAGTGCTTTTGGTTGCATTTCGTAATTTGTATACTGATTCTGGGATAGTTTTATACTAGACAAACTCATTTCGTGTTAATGCCATAGTATTGTGTCATCTTTCCGGGCATAAAGGGTCATCTCTTGAAGGTTTGGCCGGCCAAGGGGTTGGCTGTTATATCTACTGACCTCCTTTTGTTCGGTAATATGACCGAACCTTAAAGGCTGGGTATGCTTCGCCCAAAGCTTTATTGTTAGATAGATAATGGAGAGTGGTTGTGTCACATACTTACTTCCGGCATTATGTTGTGTATATTGGAAGCTTTTGTACTTTCTATATGTGAAGTAGACGTATATAGTGCTCATCTAGATTCTACTTCTTGTTTGATGTCAATCGTTCTTAGATTTTATGATGTAAACAAACTACAATGGCATGCATCTAATTATTACCATCCCTTATATGTATTTAGTTTTATAGCGGACTGTTATGAGTTATCTGATTGTGCTATGGTTTGTTGTTGACAGCATGGAGGGGATATTAATGCACGTGATCATACTGGACAAACAGCTCTGCATTGGAGTGCAGTTAAGGGTGCAATCCAGGTTGCTGAACTTATTCTGCAAGAAGGTGCGCGTGTCGGTGCAGCTGATTTCAATGGTTATCAGGTTTGTTTTACATTCTTCTATTACTATTGCAAATAATGGATCAATGTTTTAGATGAAATATTGAGAAGACTAATTGGTCACAACCATAGTCTTGATATCTTTCCTCAGATATGGCATTTTGTTGCAAGCTTGCTTGGTGTTTCAGACGGGGGTTGATAGATGTCTGATGGTGACAATAACATTTTTTGCCACTATTTCTCACGAACCTTAACAATCGAAAAACTATGTTTTGGAGTTTGTGATTGACATTTATTATATGGCTCTGGAAGTAGATTAGTAGACATTAAATTACCACAATATTATATTTCCAAGCAACAGAACTATCATTATATTACAAGCTGGAGTCCTGATAAAAGATTTTAGTTATGCAATATTTGTTCTATATATGACTTCACTTTATGTAATTCACAAGTTGCAAGAGCCAAAAAGGTATACAAAAGTATGTTCGTTCCTAGTCAGTTCTTAAGGTTTTGATTTGAGCACTGGTGTTCTGCACTGAAAGTCAATGCCTCTGGAATTGGTAGAACATAATTTTTCTAGAAGTTCTATTAAGGATCCTGAGAATGATATTATCGGCCCTATTCTTGCACTATTGGATTTCACTCAGGCATTGTTCTGTCATCTCGATTCAAATTACGTTCAATTTAATGATGTTTATCCAGTCTAATTTTGTTGCTCCTGCAAGGCTTCCGCATTTCTGAAACATTCATTCTCACACTTGCTCTGGTTGCAGACAACACATGTTGCAGCACAGTATGGTCAGACGGCTTTCCTTTGTCACATTGTCACAAAGTGGAATGCTGATGCTGATGTTCCTGATAATGATGGAAGAAGCCCATTGCACTGGTACTTGACAAATGTAATTGTAATTTTCTGTTGGCATGCACAATTATTTTCTTTATATCTAATCTTTGTATCCATTATAGACTTTTTGTTAATTATATTATAGAATTAGGTGAGGAAGAAGCTTTAATTTTGTAGGGAAGGAACTAAGCAAGGTTGATGTTTCAATTTTCTGATCTCTTGGATATGTCTGGGGACTATAATACTATTATTGTTCATGTTGGTATTAGTAGTTTGGATTCTCTTAGGTGGCACCTTCGCTTTAGATAATTATGGATATGGGCTCCTGTGCTAGTATTTTGATTTGGTCTCCCTTTCCAGTTGTGGCCAAGATCTGTCACTTGGTTACTGTAAGTTTGCCATATCTGCAACTTTTATTCTCCTTTAATGCTATTGTCAGCAATCAATTCTATCATATAATGTTAATGTCTTCCTTAACCAATAAGTTGGGGGATAGAGTTACCATGGCCATGGGGTGAATGGAGAACCATTATTAATTCTCTCTTTTTTTTCTTCTTTTCCCCCCATGTTTATGGTGACATTTGATAGATCGCATGGATTGAGTTCTGTTGTAGTGTAAGAACAACTGCAACACTCGGTTAAATTGTGATGAGTGTTATAATGGAGTAGAAGTAGCTCTCCAACTGTTTGCTAAATACCATACTATTTTTTATATATGCACGAAGCAACATAATATAATCCAAATTTGATATACCAAACATTGTTGTTAAAAGCGCGCCTGGGGCGCGCTTGGGGCGCGGGGCGCACGGGGCGAGGCTGAAATCGCCCCAAGGTGGCTGGGGCGAGCTCGATGCAGGGGGCGCAGCTGGGGCGACTGGGGCGCTGCTGGGGCGCAGGGGCGAGGCAGGGGCGAGGCAGGGGCGCTGCTGGGGCGCAGGGGCAAGGCAGGGGAGAGGATGGGGCAGTTTTATCCTCCCAAT
>JAYDZE010185772.1:0-21407 GCA_034509125.1 Monilaria moniliformis | reverse complement strand
TTAGCTGAAAATTAACTATTTTTTTAATATTATAATTTAATTTATGTAATATTATTTATGTTTAATTTTTTAAAATTTTTCTTGGACCCTCCAGGATTTAAAATCCTGGCTTCGCCACTTAATGAGAGTATAAACTACTTAGGGAACTAGTCTAGTCTACTACATGCTGCTGGAGCTATCATGCTTAAGGAAAACTAGGAATTTTTTTTTTTTTTTAAAAGGTGTATTTCTGTGACAAGAATACAGAAAGAAAGAGGGGAAAACTCTATCGCAGCTAATTACAAAAATTAAAATCAAGCCGTCAAACTCCTATTCGGACCTTCCACCTCAGCAATTTCCGGGTACAGTGACCCGTCTTGATCCGGGTCTGAACGCGCTCAAACTCCGAGATCCGACAAGGTATGGTTATCCCGCCCTGCTGATTGAACCCGAACTCATTTTCGGACTCCTTCAACAAATCCCCAAACAAAGGGTGGTTGAAATACACCACCGGCACCAGAATCCGCTCGAAGTCGTCGTCAGTCTGCCCCACGTAGACCGCCATGTGCCCTTTCGGCACGGGTACGGGCTTCTCCAAAATCGGATCCCGGCCGTATTGCCCGCCCGCCGCCTGCGCTAGTGTCGCCTTCGCTTTCGACCCGAGCTTGTGAGCCCACCCGATCAGCCCGCAGACGTGGCGGCGGTGCGGTGGAAAGGCATTCCACCGAAAAATTGCGGCGACGCGGTGCTTTAGCGAGTTGCCTCGTGTTCTGGGCATGTTTCTCTGTGATTTCGTGGATGAATATTCAGAAACATTTGGGAAGAACTGGTAGCAGTTTGGACATGGTGGATTTTGGAGAGGTGGAGGATTTGTTGGAAAAGCCGTACAGAAGCACCAATTTATATAGAAAGGGTGTGAAAATAGGAAGGAAGTTTCCCCACACGCTTATTTGGTGTGTGCATTCAACGTTTTTCCTTTACAAAAATCAACTACTTTTATTTATTTAATTATATTTTATCATTGAGTTTCTCATGCTACTAGTTTGGTCAACAATATTTATCATTTTTATGCTTTTAAAGATGTAGAGACCTACATTCCAAAATATTAAGCAGGGGAGAACAAAAGTTAAATCAAGGCATGGGTTTTTAAATTGTATGTTAATCGAATTTGACCAGTATTTTCATATCTGAAAATACTAATATCTTTTACTTTAATATTCTTTATGGAATTTTATTGGAAATTTTTTGAGGTACTTTTTACTTTTGGGCATATTTTCGTACAAAATTATTCTTTTTAACTAAAGGGCTATTTTAATCCATTTGTAAGTCAGCTATGACATCTGACATAACCGTTACGTCGTCTGAAAAGTGCAACTTTACACGGAACATTAATTATGAGTTGACGTGTCGTCAAGTACAATATAGGCAAATGATAACACAACCCTAAAGGAGAAGACTAGAAAACTAAACTAATGATATATTTACGGTAAATACTACTTTACCTAAGATGTATATTTGATAACTCACAGTCACAGCATCAAGTCTTGAATCTCAATTCAGAAGCGCAGATGTTTTATAGTTGAGTTATATTTGCTACTCATCCATTAGCTCCAAAAATAATATATCTAATATCATGAACCTAGACTTCTACCTTGTTAGGTTCAAATGTATATTAATCAATGTCCTAGAACTTTTTACAGCCTCTTGAAAAGCCACTGAAATTCTTATATAGTTTCTCTTTTCAGCGAATGTTACTTTTTTTGTGGTGCTAAAGCATATAAATAATTATGGACTTTAAATATCATACCTCATTTGATCAAACTCGAGACTCACAATGACTCAATGTACTACGCTAATATTCTCACCACATTTAAATTTTAAAGCCCAGATAAGAATATAATAAATGAACTATATAATTAAGTGTATATATGTTGGTCTAATGGTAATGTCCTTAATTCTTTAGAGAAAGATATCATAAGTTTGAGTCTATCTTTATATAATTTTTAAAAGAATATATTTCACCTAAAAAAATATAAAATAATATATTATAATAGTAGATTAAATATCTGGTATGGAGGTAGTAGGAAGCATGAAAAACTCTTGGAGCTTTCCATAGGAGACGTTACTTAAAAAATCCGTACTTGCGTTGTACTCTTGTTATGTTCTACAATTTATAAATCGATAATTCCAAAGGAGGGTGGGCCCCAATGGCCGACTTGATAATGCTTCCACGTAAGAAATCCATTTTGTTCAAAGCTCGTGGCTGGAATATTGCCTATTGCCTATTGTCCTCAATTTTCCCTTTATTATCTTTAACCTATCACTCTCAAGTTTGAAAGCACACACCCCTAATAGATTCCTTTATATAACAATTTGGAATAAATTAAGTAATGCCCTAGTAGTAATAATACTTTGTGTTAATAGGCCAACTAGCATATTGAAATAGTCAGAATTAATAATTGGTTACGAATTTTAAAAAATCTAAAATATATTAAATTTGATATGAATTGACATAAATGTATTCTGTTTAACTTATTCATTTTCACATCTCACCCATTTTCACCCCATCTCTCTCGATTCAAATTTAAAAGTTGTCTCTCCCTATTTAAAGTTATTCTAGTTTTCTCTCTCGACGATGTTCGCAGGAAATTAGGTTTCGGAGCTTTCTACTCTTCGACATTGCTGGTTAATCTTTCTCCAGTGTCAGTGACAACGATGTACACTATATGGAGGTTGCTGTTACTCAAAGTCGCCAAGCTTCTCTGTATTTATTTCAATCTGGCGACTAGATTTCTGGTCATCTTCTCCATGCAAATCCTCTTTTTAACATTTGTAATTTCTAGATCTAGAATGGTTTGAATTTGGTAAACTCGCCAAATGTAAACCATGCATACCGTGTTTGGTATGCATGATAAATTCATATTATGCATGCCAAACTTGTGCGCGTAAGGAGGGAGGAGGCCACTATCCAAGGGGAGAGTGTAGACATTCTCTATGCATTGGTTTACGTTGATCTGGAACGTTTTCATCTTGGTCTGCCTTTTTCTTTAATGAGCGCCTAGAATTTAGCAATGTAGGGCCCATCTCCTTGTTTGTAGAAACATAAAAGGAATATCTCTACTTCTTTGTACAAGATGATCGAGGACTTGAGAGATATCAACATTCGAAGCCCTAGATTTCGGAACATGTTGAAGATTTCTTGAATACTTTCCTGATTATTTCCGGTGAGGGAGATGATAGGTTTGAGAGAAAAGGTTGTGGCTTCTATGGTTGCAAATTCTGTAGGAAATAGAGTGTTAGGGCTTTTAAGGATTTGCAGCGGGAAGGACTTGGACTTGTGTAAGATTGAAGAGGTAAGGATCGTGTGAAAATAGGTGTAGATCGTGGGGTTTATAAGCCCTTGGTTTGGGGGTATATGGTTATGAACATGAGCGCGTCATTTTCGCTGCTTGATGGTTGAGCTCCTACGCGCGTCGCCTTTTAAAGACGTCTCTACGCTACCGATTTTATAATGTTTTGTCTGTGTTCAGCCAGTTGAAAAAAATACAACCAAGATATGAATTGGCCATAAAGTACACGATGCATACCAAAGTTACTTGCACCATGCCGATGCCGATGCCAATGCCAATGCCATGCGAGCGTAAAAATTTGTATCCATGGAATAAATTAACGGATTTCATATCATGCTTTCGAAACATGCGCACATATGTTTGGTATGCATGATATGAATTGGTCATAAAGAATACCATGCATACCAAACCAGCTCGCGACAATGTTTTTTTATCAGTTTCCTAGTTTTTTTGGTGAATTTTATTTATTTAAATATCTGAAAATATGTGCAATATCTACAATATTTGAAAATATATACAATAGAAACCAACACATTAGTTTGCAAAATATTAAAATAGAGTTTGAAAATATATGCATTATATATATAAAAACCATCAAATGATATAGCAAATTATTCAATCTTGACCCTCTTCACACTTGCTATCTCCTCTATCTTTTTAGCACCTATTTCTGCTATCTCATTAACTAAGGCGACCCACTGTAACTGTTGTAAGGATGATCATCGGGTCTTGACAGCCTACAACAGGTGCATCTTGTATGATTAGGTTAGGCATGAAGTAAGCACATCCATCCTTGTAGACGTTTCGGCGGGTGCTTTAGGATGGAGCATTGAGATGTCATGAAGGCAACATATTGGTAGATGAATGACGTGTCGTCTTGCTATGGTGTTCACCAAAAACTTATCCTCATCTCCTTCTTTTCTGTTTATAGCCTTGTTAAAACTTACAACCCCCGTGGATTTATAGATCGTGCCATTAACTAGGAAGAAACCAACAAAATATAATTTAAATGCATTCAAGCCAAATAAACCAGATAAATTATAGAAAATTAAATCTACAATTCTATTACCAGATTTAAACAGGCGACAATCAGATAAAATAAAATTTAGTTTAAATATCAAATCCTATGATTCGACTCTGATACCAATTGCTAGGTTTTTCACTGAAGGATCTCACTGGGTGATATTCAAACTCAATTAATATAATCTAATTAATTTACTAGAACACATCTAGACATATAGCTAGGAGGTAAAACAGATCCTTAAGCATGCTCCTAGAGTTCTGATAATTAACATTCTTTGGCATATTCTTCTTGCTGATTAATGTAGCAGATGGCTTACAACTTCCGTCACTTCACCACAACAATTCTACCTTCGAATCTTCTAACCTATGTCCTTCCTATAGTTTGAATATTGTGTGGACAATATGCTATCAAGCTTTATAGACTAGGTGGAGACTAGAAAATCACTAATGTGCAGTACATGGGGGCGAATTTTTCTTTTCTGGTGACTTATGATTTTCATCCTCTCCATCACTATATAGCGGTGGTGGGCTAGGTCAGAGATTCCAAGGAGGATTAGGAATGAGCATCCCAATGGGCTTAATTGTTTGAGTTGAGCCCAATTTAATTAAGTCCATTAATATTTTCATAATTCCATTATGAAAATAATATTGCACTGCCCGTCCAAATCCATATTACGAATATGACTCCTTTTTTAATTTATTATTTCCTGTGTTTTAGATCTCCAATATTCATTAATTAATTAAAAGTTGCATCTAGCTTTACTTAATTAATTTATTTTTCCAATAGTAGTCCAGATTCAAAACTTTATTTATTATACTGGAATAAATTCCAACTGCGCACATTTTTATAATAAATTCATTTTTCGAACACCTCTTTGAGATATTATCCACTTGGGTCTCTCGAGACACGATTCTATATAATAACAATACTAGCACCACTAGACATTAATTATCACTGCCCAATATATCAGATTTGGGTGAGGAAAGACCCTACCTATTGATAAGTCAAAGCAGTGCATAATCGAAATCATATGCTCAATGTTACTTATATAGATTAAGAAATAAATAATCACCGAGACCTTGGACTTAATTTACACATAGTAGAAGTACGTATCTCACTGCAATCTATTTCAGTGTTGTACCATACTCAGTGCCATCAGTTGGCCAAGGTAGACGAATCGACACTACAACCTTTCACGATATATTGTTTATGTCTATCTAGGTTGAGAACTTGATTTTCTTTTATTAGGAACCGACTGAAAGATTTTATGTGATAATGGATCTACCATTCAGTTTACAATATAGAATAAAGACTTGTTTGCTTAATTTATGATTATATGCTTAAGAATAAGCATCCATAACCACAAAAGACAAAACATATGACAATATTGAATTTCTCATCAATACGTGGGAAATAAGAATTTTAATTTAAAGCAGGCCAAATCATGCTTTCCAGTATACAACCCTAACATCATTACCGCAAACTAGACTCGAGAAAATTGAAGGACGCCATCTCCAACTTTAAAGAACAAGACCGTGTTGTCTTGGCATGTGTTCGGGTTTACAAGCGGCAACACTATCGACGGACTGAATTCTACAGTTGGTTTAGAAGAGTTTAAGTTTTTAGGCGATGGCGTTGACATACTGCATACTGCAAATTCGGAAGTATTTGAGTTTGTAGGCGGTTCTTTGGAAGTCATTGTCAGCGTTTGATAGAGCGACAATTTGGTTGTAGACAGAGAGAGAGAATTAGAGAGTGAGAGAGAGATTACCGTCAATAAGGTATTTATGGTACGGTAACGCTCGTATTCACTATGGACATTTTTGTTCAAAAAATAAAAAAATCAATTATATTTTAATTTTTCTAAATTCATAGCTAACTATTAGTTTTAAATATGATGATAAGCTAATACAAAAATCGCTTCTCATACTTTTGTTTTATTTAGAAATTTCAAACTAAATTACTAGTCAATTTTGGGGAATTGGAAACTTTTAGTCAGTTTAAGAGTTTGGTGTATGCATCTACAAAATTTTATTAGCTAGTTTGCTCTTATTTGCGTTCCTCAAACAAAATAACTATCAGAAGATGAAAAGGAAAGTGATGTGATTAGGAAATATTGGTTTAATCTGCGTTAATTTGCTTAGAAATCTTGACATATAGAAAAAATTTCAATTAAAACATGAGTTTTGATCGTTTTTAATTAATAGCAACACCATTAACGATTTTACTGTTGCAATTATCTCAAAACATTTCCGACCAATTTTTCACATGTACACACAGTCTTAAGGCAATATTGTTATTAATTCTACAAGGTTAAGAGATAGTATTACTTATAACAAAACTTCCAAAATTTTGTCGAAACTCTCAATTTCCTTGTCTATCTCGGTTTTCTTCTTCATCTTCAACGTGTCCAATTTATCTATTGGTTGCACACCTCGAACAAATTTCGTTTGGTGTTGTAATAAGAAAACTATTAAAGATGATACTGTAATTAAAACAATTATGAAATCGTTGTAATTGCTAAATGCATCGTTTTAAGGTAATTAACCCCATAATTTAATTTTGATTTTTAATTGTACCTACTTTTTGATAGTGGAACTCAATTAATTATATATTGAATTTGTCTGTTCTATATTTGGAGTTTCCGGACCATAGTGTACAACGTTGACATGAGCGTTTCCTATAATTCTATTTCTCCATTTAATAAATCAACTAATTGAAACAAATTCCTATTTATGGTTTTTAATTAAAAAGTAAGAAGCTCTAAATAACCAAATCTACAATACGTTTCTTGTTTATAATGTCCTTAATCCTTTGAAACAAGGTAAGGGGGGGTTGATCTTACTTCATGAAAGGTTTTTTTTTTTTTTTTTTAAATGTATAAGATAATTTAACAGACGAAGTACAAATGTACTGAATTTATGTTAAAATAAAACTCTTTTGTATTCAATTATTTGAACTTTCTTTTTATATTACGAGTATTGATTGGTAAGCTGAAGGTGCACTTCTGAATTTTCTAGTGAAAATGTTGTTGTAATAAAAAATCCATAATTATCCAAAATTACAACTACCACGCTCCACTAATTAGACCAACCAAGAATAAATTACTATCCATATCCACAATCACATGTTTTCTTTTCTTTTTCCGTTTTTATTTTGTCTGTATTTCGTAGTGTGTGCATGCCATGCCACGCATGAATCTTTTCATAAGAAAAGACAATTTTGAAATATGTGCGACTTTAAAAAACTATTTTTATAATTTTCAGACCACTTTTAAAATTTGTAGAAATAATCAAATTTCGATTAAAATTGGTGGTATTTGTTAGCGTTACCTCTATATAAAATTGCAAAGACATGGCTAAATAAGACAATAAAAGAAAAATGAAAAAAGAAAAGGTGACGACGAAAGGGGTCTTCCTTATTGGGCTTAAGATTGCAAACGGATTGTGTTGAGTTAATGTGAATTATTAGTCATATTTATTTTTCATGTTATACATGACTTATTTTTTCAGATTACAAAATCCAACAGCTCGTGCTTTGACTATTTATAGTATCTTAATCCACTCCAATTAATTTTAATATTTGTAGCTAATCGGAATTCCAATATATGAGCTTGCTTGTGCTAAATAGTTCGAATTCTGAAGGTTCAATCAACGAAAGACAGATCAGATCTGCAAAGCTAGTCTGGAGTTCAACCAAAACACGCGCGTTAGACTATCCTCACCCGTGACCTTTATTCGATCCAACCCAATTCAATTTTAAATAAAATATTCATTTCTCTCTCATCCACATGCACAACCACCAAATAATATAATTTCTACTTCCATTCGTGACACCAACCCAACCTAATAAAATATATATTTTTTATATATATTTTAAGTAATGTATAAAAAATATAATTAATTTTAATATATTAAAAATATTTAAAAAATTACAGAAAATATTTTATATTTTATGGAGAAAAAAGCATCATTTTTTATTTTATAATATATACTTATTTTTATTTTACTTATATATATATAATATTTAAATAAATAAAAAATTATACTGCATGTGACACATGTCACTACCACATCAGTTTTTTTTTTTGACCTTGAGGCTATTGGAGCCTTAGGTCACACAAATCATCCAACTTTTTTTTTTTAATTAATGGTTTGTTTTGTAGTTGGTGACCCTTGGCAAGGGTCACCAATGGTGGTAGTTTCAAGTTGTCAGCAAGAGGGTCGGAGGAGGCTTTGCAATGCTCAAAAAAGAAATTTCAAAAGAGTTTCAGCATATCCAATAGTACAGAAAGCATTTTTTTATTAGTATAAATAATACCTGAGGGGTAATTAGGTCTTTTACTATTGACCTACGAGGGGCAAAGTAGCTACTTTTGGGTATCATACTTCACACATCCGATGTCACGTTTCGTTCGAACCCGACATCACATGCAAGTCAGTCAGAATATTCTTGGTAGCAACGGCGGAGCCACATTTGTGATTGGTGGGGCTATTATCCCACCTCAATTTGGTTCAATCATACTTTTTATATCCTTAAATATATATAAAATTATAGAAACATAGAAATTTTGTTTCACCACCAATTAAAAAGAATAGAAACAAAGGTAAAACTAAATCATGGCCTTAAGTTTTTTGCTGCCTTGGTGTACGCGAGCTCTCCTTTTTTCTCTGTGTGGTTTTTCCTCAATGTGGAGGTTATACACGAGGTTTTTAATGAGACCCTCCTATTCATTTTTTGATCGATGTTTTGATTTTCACATTGTTATTAAATTATTATTTTTAGCTATTATTTGTCTTGCACGAGCTTGCATGCATCACACTTTTTTTACCAATAAAATTTATTTACGCAAAAAAAAAAAACTTTGCCCCCTTATTCTCGGCAGACTAGGTCGCGACTGCTTGGTAGGGAGATGAGACGTGTGCAATGGTCTAGTGCTAGATTCCTCTGGTCAATGAATTAGATATCCACATGAGCCGATCAGTTTTCAGTGAGCTAGACTTGACTATCAGTTTTGTTGTGCCAATCTACTTTGATTTCTGAATTAAAGCATCTCCTCTTTTCATTCATAATTGATATATGTCACTTTTGATTGACTATAGAGTTCGAAGGGCTTTATGGGACGTAGCCCACTAAAGCCTGACTATTTTAGCCCACATCAATAAAAGTGCGACTTAAATCCACATAATAAATGTGAATACACCCATAGTTAGGTCCATAAAAATTTTAAAGTATTATATACATAATTTATAAATATATATGCATGATAAATATGTATACTATTCGGATTGAATATGGAGTAATGTTCAATGTTGATGTTCGCCAGGTTTACACATCAGGAACAAAAAATTAATCTTATCTATATTCGCATGTGAGTGATTCACATGTTGATTTATTTGGATTTCCAATAGGGTGGGCGTGCCTCTGGCTTCAAAAAACTGAATTCTATTCATTGTAATCCCTTTGTTGGAATTAATAAATGAATCGACTGAAGGTGATCGACCTCATAGAGTCATGGTTATGAACATTGAGGGAAAAAAGGGAAGACATTATTAGCACAAGTCATACAGGCTTGCGCTTAAAGGACGATTCAAAACCATTTCGAAGTCTCCAAGGTACGTACTTGTGCAATTCTTACAATGAAATCATCAGCATCTTTTCTTTGCTTATAAAAGAATGGCGAGGCTCAAGATCAAGAGGAAAATGACTACAAAACATGTGCCTTTGACCAGGAGATGATGGAAAAACAAGTTTACCTTAGCACCAACCATGCATGCAAAACCGTTGCTAGGGTTGTGGTTTAGTGAATAAGTCAACAATCTCATCAACACTAGGTACATGGCCAACCAGAAGCTTGTCTTCAACTTTCTCTCGAACGACATGCACATCAACTTTAGTGCTTGGTTCGCGTGTGGAAAACAAGATTAGAAGCTAAAGCAACTGCACTGGAATTGTCACACCAAAATTGGTCCGAAGCTTAAGGTCCAGTTTGACAGATGTGATAAGGGCAAGATAAGCAGTGTTGTTAGGGGCGCGGGACGCACCGGGGCGATTATGCGGAAATCCGGGGCGCGGGGCGACGGGGCGCACGCCCCAAAAGTCGGGGCGCACTACTCTTGTACAAGATGTTAAATGGGGATATATGCATGGTGAATACATAGTATAAATGCATAGGTATAAAAGTATAAGTATAAATGCAAGTTAATTAATGTTCAAATATAAATGTATAGGTATCAATGTAGAGATATAAATGCAATGCACAGATATAAATGCAATTTTAGAAGATCCATGCTGATATATTAATGGCGAAAATGGGATTAAAACATGCATTAATGAGCATTTATGTTGTCAACCAATTAAAGATGGAGAGAGAAAGACATTGGGAGGATAAAACTGCCCCATCCACTTCCCAGCCTCGCCCCTGCCGCGCCGCCTGCATCTAGCTTGCCCCAGCCACCTTGGGGCGATTTCAGCCTCGCCCCGTGCGCCCCGCACCCCAAGCGCGCCCCATGCGCGCTTTTAACAACAATGAAGATAAGATAAAATAACTTGGTCCAACTGTGATTATAAGGTCTTTGGTAGATGTGATAAAACTTATTAATCGCGGTCCGCTCCATTATCGTAAAAACAGCGCCGTTTCAGATGTTTTCTCCAGATACCTAATCGCACCATTTTGGTGCAATAAAATACTGTTTGGCCTAGAGTTCCAAGTTCTGCCTTCTCTCTCTCCCGTCGAGGCAATTCACGTTTGCCCCAATCGCCAGCGGTAGTGCATGTGTCCAGTTATAGTGGACGGCTGACGCACAGTCGCCTTGCTCCACGACCGCCGCACACTCGCATTTCTATATGGCCGATGAACAGCCGTCTTTCTCCACGGCCGCCGCATAGTCGTCTTTCTCTATGGCCGACGAACAGTCGCCTTTTTCTACGGCCGAGGCACACTCGTCCTTTTCCACAGCGGTTGTGCATGTGTACGGCGGTAGTGGGTAATTATTCTTTGATTGAGGGCGGTAGTGGGTTTCTATGTTGCCCTTCGATTTAGGGCAGATGTGAGGCAGTGATGATGTTAGTTTTCCAAATCTAAGCCTCATCTACTCCAAAAATTAGGGTTCAAATTAGGACAGTGATGATGTTCGATGTTGATTTTCTGGGGATGAAATGGTTCGAGTTTGTTGTGGGCTTTTGTGTTCTTGGTTCGATAACAACAGATTTGAGACAGTGATGGGAATGAAATTGATCAAATTTGTTGAGGATTTTTGTGTTCTTGTTCCGATTCGATCATATTTGTGGCATTGATGGGGATGAAATTGATCGAATTTGTTCGGATTCCACAAATTTGAGATAGTGATGATGATGTTGGTTTTCCAGATCTGTGCCTCCTCTTCCTCAATCAAATTTTTGATTAATAATCTACCTAATACTCATTTATTCATTCATAATCAATCTAAGTTAATTAATATATTTCACATATCCTTAAATAATCACAAGTTAAATATAATTAATTTTACTATTAATTAATATATTATTAATTAGATATTTTAATTAACAATTACATATCTAATTTTTATATAAAAATATATACAAATTTGCAATAAGCGCACTTTTGTCATTTCACGTCCTATCTATGCAATAATCTCAAGAACTATGTTATCTACCAAACAACATCATAAAAATCTAATCTTGATCACTGTCTTAACTCCGGTCCGTCTTTCCTATCTCGAGTTAACTATCATGCTATATCCTATCTGTACTATCAAATGAGCCCTAAATAGAAAGAGAGAGTGAGTCGGTTGAATGAAGAGTAAGAGTGGAGAAAAGTGATGGATATGAGAGTTATGTTTCATTAAATTGGACAGTGTCATGTGAGACTCACTATAACCAAGAAAAACACACTTGGTAGAACAAAATTGTAACTCATAACCAAAGACTTTCAGCATTCTATAGTGTGCAATTTTGTGATGGAGCGTTTGAAAGGGCGAGATATGATTGAAGCAGAGGGTTGGTAATTGATTGATGAGAAATGTACAGTCTGAAAAGCATCCTACAAAAAATTATAAAGTAAATAAATTTGAGCTAGAAGAGTGAGTCATGTATCTAGTATGTTGGAAGTGGATACCAAGAGACTTAAGTTGTCCAAAATGGGTAGTAAATTTCCCACCCCAATCTATTTCAAGAGACTTCATAATAGTAGAAAACTAACAATGAACTATTTAAGAATCTGAACAGTTTGTGACTTGCATGCATAACATAAGGATACAAAAGATTCATTAAATGAAATATTAAGTTGAGCACACACTTTAGAAAAATATTTGGAGCAGGATGTTTTTAGAGTAAGAAGCAAGGAAGGAGAGGAAATGACACAACCTGGGATGCAACAGAAATATAATTGATAACTCCCTCTGATTAGAAGGTCTTGGCTCAATTGCCACTCAAAGAAGATTCCACAATATCCTAACCTATTACATCCCTGTGATTTTTATACTAATAATATCTGCAATAATGATTATTAAGCACTACTTCATCCACTCCAAGCATTTAATCCTGTAACTCCCAAGCATAACTTTTGTAACCTACACCACTCTTGGTAACTGCTGCTCCACTTCCACAAGAGCAATTAATGTGTTGTAACTGTCTTCCAGTCTTCCAAGCTTAGCGCAAAGCCTTCGTTGCCATAGTCCACTATGTTACGACCACCGCGCTTATACACCATTAGAGGAGGTGTATCAGGGGTTGACCTAACTTGTGATGGTGTGTTTGGCTAGAGCAGGATTAGAGAATTGTGATTAAGGTATAGTAGTAATACGGGATAAGTAAAATTTACGGTTGGATTGTGGGTTTCAAACCATTGAAACTTCAAGGATGTATTTGTGTGATATGACTCAAGGGCAGTGTTCTTTAGCCCATATTTGTTCAGTATCCCTAATCTGTTTCGTACTTAGTTTTATTTTTCACAAATATAACTTTTTCTTTGTTTCTTAATTAGTTATTCCATAAAAGAGAAGTGCTTGGTCTGTATCATTTGTAATGAGCTCTGTAAAAGAGAATGAATCAAAGATACTGGAGAAAAGATATAATACAAGTACAAAGACTCCTATATATATAGTGTAGTAGAGACTAGGTTACATATCTCAACTTAAAATAAAAGAATCTACCTAACATGCAAATCTTTCTAAATAAGTAGAAATATGTACAAGGAAACATAAATACAAAAAATATCTATCTTAATAAGAGAAGCACACACGGGCACATGCATATGTACATACAATTTTATCATCACTACATGCTCATCATTTGCGGCACCAATTTCTGAACATGAGCAAGATTCTCATCTGACCTATATCCAAATATTTGCTGTCAGGCTGAGCTGGTACTAATGATGCTAAGGTGGCTTCCAGAAGATATCACTGTTCACAATGAGGATTTAGAAGGTTGCTCATCAGCATGATCAAAGAGTTTTATGATTTTTAATTGTCACTGTATCGAGGCTCTGAAAGTTTAATTTTTTAGGGTTAATCATATTTATGTCCTCAACTTTCACGATTTTTCAGAAAATGTCTCCAACTCTTGTTTTAACTTTAAAAACCCCAAACTTCAAAAAACGTTTGATTTATACCCCAAATTGAAATCACTCACCCTCTTCCCCATATCTACTCTGAAAACTCACGACAGAAACTCATCTCCTTCACCAAATCTGCTCTCAAAACTCACGACAGAAACTCATCTCCTTCCCCAAATCTGCAACCTCCTACTTTCCATACTCCTTCCTCCAAAATTCTAGCAAACAAACACACCACCACACTAGTCTAGCTCAGTCCTCCTCTATCACTGAAAATCCACCTTACTCGTCGTCCAGTCCTTAACGCGGCAGTCTGCGAAACGAACAACCACATCCAGTCGCTGGCTCAGCAGTCTGCTGAAACGACCAATAGGCGGCCACTCACCCCTCTCTTGGAAGTGGGATGACGAGTTCTTCATGACGTTCAGATTCTTACTATCCGAAGCTTGATATGGTGTAATATTATTGGGAGAGATGATGAGACAGATGAAAGAGAGAGACGGACAAGTAGAGGGAGTTGAAGACGACAGTGTTTGGTGGCGGCAGTGGTGGCTGACATCGGCGAGTTTTCGTCGTGAATTGAGAAGAAGGGAGAAGGAGTTTTAGAGATTTACAGATTTGGAGAAGGGGGTTTTCTTTGAGAGTGAGAGATATGAGGGGGGGGGGATTTTGAGAATTTTTATTTTTATTATATTTTCCATCTAAATGATGTCGTTTTGATGCTTAGGTGGAAAAAAAATCCACATATGATCCACCTAATAATCCAGTGAGGTGATTCATCATTTTCTTGCCAGATTCTATAATAACGAATTTTCGAATTCGAAAAATCATGAAACTTGGGGATACAAACTATTATTCACCCTATCTTTTGAACCCATTGCTCAAATTTTTTCCTTTAGCTCTAAAATTCTATTCCATTACATGAGTTTGAAGTGCAAATATATTAGGCTAATGCTACAAGATGTATTATATACTATCATCTTTGTTTGCCAGTAATGGTTTTTAATGATATTAAACCTTCCTTTCATTTGACGTTCTTATTTTCTCGTTATCCTTTCTTGCATTTTGTGTGACTAGGGGATAGACGCAGGATGTTACTACGAGGGCTAAGTCAGTCTTTGTCCGAAATATTTCCTTTGTTGTTCACTGTAAGTTTTGGATGCTATCTTGGCCGTATATCTGTACTAGCATCATATTTTGATGTAATTTTCTTGTTTAGATGCTAGAGAGGCACTATGGAGCTGCATTGATGGAAGCTGGTCGGCAGCAAATAGATGTTGCAAAGCAGCATGCAGCAGCACTTGTAGCTGCTATTAATGCTGTTAATGCATATGCTGAGTGGGCTCCTTTATCTGATCTTGGAAAATATGGAATTATATATGGGTATATTTTTCATATTACACTATCTTTTTTCTTTTTTACATCATGACCCGTATTAATTCTCTCTCTCTCTCTCTCTCCCCCCCCTCTTACAAGCAGTTGTGGGTTCTTACTTTCTTCTCCAGATTTTCGCCTTCATGCATGCGAGTTTTTTAAAATTGTTGCAGCAAGGTAAGTAGTAAGCATCTTTAATTAGCTTCCTTCGTGTTTTGCATGAAGATATTTATGGTGGTTATTGTTGTGTACCCGTTTATGTAGGAAAAGGCCTGTAGATGATGCTTCTGACTTTGATACTGCAATGAAAGTTGTTTCTGAGACCTTGATGAATGTCAGCAAAGATTTTCTTAACAAATCAAGTAGTGTTGTCAACAATGAGAGTGAATTCGAGTTTGCAGAATATATATGCGAAAGCTTGGTTTCATTGGGTTCCACAAACCTGCAATGTCTTACTGCTGATAGCACATCTCTCTCATTTTATCTTCAACAGGTCATGTTTCTGCTTTACCTGTTCTATAGTTGCATGAATCTTTTCCTTCAACGGGCTTTTGTCTCATCTCTTCATCATGAATCTATAATTTCTTGTGTAGATCATATCGTGTACCTTGGAAATTTCATTTTCAACTGCAATTTCAAATTCAATGGATTGAGTTAGATTATCTTCCGTCTTGATAAGGTTAGGGGCAAGGTTCTAAAATGCGTTTTAAGCCGTCCAAGTCATAAATCATGAAAACACATGAAAATCATAACTAATGTAATAAATCAAATAAAAACATAGCAAATCTATGAAAACACATCAAAATCATAAGTTAGTAACTAATTGAAGTCTAATAATTAAGTAGAGGAGAGGGAGAGGGATAGAGTGTAGGTTTTTTTTAGGTTTTCAAGTTTTTCATTTTTTTCTTTAATGTTCCTACTTAAGGCTGTCTTTACTCTACAAACTTCAAATTGAGGCTTATACATGAAAGCCCATTGGTTTTTGAGCCTCAAGAAGCCCAAAAACTGTAGAAAAAAAAGAACCTCAAACCCTAATTATGAGGCTATCGCCTAGGTGCGCCTCAGTCGGGCCGAGGCATGTGTCCCATTCACATCAAGTGAGGCACCGCCTCAGATGCAAATTCTAGGTGCCTTGTGCCTAGGTACCGCCTCAAGAACGCCTTTTTAAACCAATGTTAAAGGGGGTACAGTTTGAAAGTGGTACTGGATAGATGTTCTGTTCTGGCCTCTCGGGTCTTGTTGCATAAATAATTTTATAGATAATTTCTTTTGCCTCACGATGATGAATCTTCTTTTATGACAATGATTTGAAAAATCGTGGTACGATAAAGGTTCATTTATTTGCATGGTTCTTATTGAAAGGAAGTTAACTTTGTGCGGTGAGCTACAGATAGGAATATCACTTGTTTCCAACCTGCTTGTGTCAAGGTCAATTAGGCTAGATTTTTTTGCTCAAAAATTTTTGCGCCTTAAACCTAAATTGTTGACTTTCAGGTTAGCTGTTGTGCTGAAAATTTTGTGAAACTATTTTGACCTGTAAATGTTGCTCATCTTTTACTTTTTGAACAAACCAATACATGAATAAACAAATAAATAAAAATCATAAAAAGAAAATAAATAAATAAGGGTTAATCATGTTTGGTGTACCGAACTTTCGGTGTTTTCTAGAAAAATGTCCCCAGACCCCAACTTATGTTTTCTTTTAAAAAACCCCCAACCATGTGAAAAGTTTGATTTAAGTCCTGCATCAAGGTGGATTATTTTTTTGGTTCTTAGGTGGATTATAGTTTAGTTGAGTTAGATTTTGTTTTGGTTAATCATGTTTTATATCCCCAACTTTCACTTTTTCCTTTAAAAACTCTCAACTCTAAGAAAAGTTTGATTTATGTCTCGTTTGTTGGGGGCATTTGGAAAATTCGGAAACTTGGGGACACAAATCAAAGTTAACCTTAAAAATGTGACATACGACATCTCTTATGCTTGAAGCTACTATTATTCATTTTATATAGGGCTGTCAATTTTTGACACGACATGAAAACACGATACGAACACGCATGAAATTAATACGCACGAAATTAACAGGTTAGTGTAGTCTTATTGGGTTCGTGTTCTTATCCGGTCAACTCGATAATTTCGGGTCGGACACGCACGAAATTAATAAAGACATGATAATTTCGGGTAGGATTCGGGTTGGATTCAGATAACCGTTAATAATTAATATATTATTTTAATTTTTTTATTTATTTTTTAATTATTTATTATTATAATTAAGGTCAAGTTTTTTTATTTTTTATTACTTTAGTTAGGGTTAGATCGTGTCGTTATCGTGTGATTGTAGTTTCATGTCGAGTTCGTGTTGTTATGGTGTCGTTATCGTGTTGCTAAATGTTCTTGTCATATGCGGGTCGTGTTTGGGTTTGAATGTAGCAGGTCGGGTTCGTGTTCAAGTTGATGGTTTTCTTAACAGGTCGTGTTCGGGTTTGACATTATCAGGTTGAGTCGTTATCAGAACGACCCGATAACGACCCAACCCGCACAATTTTCCAGCCCTAATTTTATTTTCATATTCTTCTTCATTTATTAAAAAATGATAACCTTATAAGACATAGATAATCTAATATGATAAAGAATGTAGTATTACCATTTAAAGAATATTTCACGAGGGAGGAATAACCAGAGAAAGGGAAAAAATGGAATCATTCAATTATCTTTCTGGTGTTTTAATCAACTAATAGCTTGGAATGTCATCCCCTTCATTTTGAGGTGATGGTGGGGGCTTTGAGTAACTCATGTCTTACACTTAATTTGTTATTGCAGTTGTATGGAGAATCTTTCCCATAACAGAGAATTATTCTTTATCCTTTCATCTGGTATTTTGTATGGTTATTGCTTCTCAACTTGTGGAGAAAAAAAGATTGTGTAGTTTCTGTGCTAAATCCACTTTATGTTAATCCGAAAGGGGTTGACAATCTTCCTTGGAATGATATAGAACTTGTAGAAATTATTAGTGCCATATCACAATTTGTTTTCCTCTTAGGACTTGTGAAAGTTTTGGTTTCATTCTTTTAGTTTGTTTCTCAAATCTGCAGATGCTGGGGTTTTTCCAACACTCTAAATTGGCACTTCACTACCATTCTCTACTTTTTTGGCTGGTATGATTAACTTCTTGGTGATGGATAGTGAAGTTCTTACCCTTGCGGTCGATGATAATTATTTTCTTTTTTGGCAGTCATTTATGCGTGACATATTGTCCAAATCTAAGACTGGTTTGGTTGATGACCCGAACACTGTTACTGGACGAACTGAAAATGAAAAGACAAGGTTACTAGCTTTAGTAACTGATGATATCTGCAGTGCTATTTTAGAGACATCCTTTATACGCATGCTGAGGAAAGAAAAGTTATATGCTGAGATGACACCGACTGTTGGAACGTTGGAGCTCTGGAGTAATGATTTTGACAGCAAAATAGATTTTAGTAACTATCGCTCACGGTTGGTATGTCCAGATGACCAGAGTATTGTAGTTTCTTGAGTTCTTGTGTCATGTTTTTACTGTTCTTCAATACTAAATGCGCAGCTGAGATGAGTATAATAAGTATTAACTGATTTGATGATTAGCTGTATTCATCCTTGATGAAATGTTTGGAAATGGTATGCACTAAAAACTAGGTCGATATTATGCATGTATAAACATATATTCATTCATAGAAGGAAACAGCTATTACAGTTTTCTTATTCCTCTTCTTTGTCTAAAAAATCCTAATTTGGTGTCCCGTTATAATATCTAATGAATGGGATTTATATTATATATGTATTAAGTAGTGTTTATTTGTATAACAATAATAGATAGAACAAGAAAGGTTGGGAGGACTGACTGTATTTTGTGGAAACATTATTGGATGGAAAGGTCCATACAATTTGTCAAACCTTTCCTCGTTTTATTGTCAATCTGTTATAAGTGCACTTTTTTCATGTTCAAACACCTTTTTTGGACAATAAGCACTGACAAATTGGTGATGGATCCCTTAACCATAGCAAGGGTATTTGGGCAAACTGAAGTTTGTAATGGAATATATTAACAGATGCAACGAGTCTCAGTGAAACAATATTGAGGGGTTCTCTTTCACCATGCAGTTGGAATTGATCCGTTTTTTCACATCCGCCAAGCCACTTTTAGCCGCTGCTAAAGTTTCTGAGAGAACTACTGCAGCTATAAAGAACCTGATGGTTGCTTCCTCGTCTACTAAAGTAAGCACTTGGTAGTATACTGACAGTGATTTTCTTGTTTGCTCACCTTCTATGATTTTTCTGTTATGTTTATTTTGATGCTTCTTGGCTTTGAAATCCAGGACCTGGCCATAATGGATAGCATGCATTTGGCTTTGGAAAATATTGTCATAACTATTTTTGATGGACCAAATGAATATGCCAAGATCAGCCCTGACCTTCAGCATTCATTACGTCAAACATTGGAAGGTTTGATCACTACCACATCCATATATTTGAATCTCCTTTTTAGGTGTACCTTCTGCTGATGTGGTGACTGTTTCCTGAAGGTCTGCTTCAACAACTTGTCTCCCTGAAATGGACTGAACCAACAATGGTGGAAGTTCTGGGTCACTATTTAGATGCATTGGGTCCTTTCCTGAGGTACTATCCCGATGCTGTTGGCAGTGTAATCAATAAACTATTCGAACTATTAACATCCCTACCTGTCATGGTCAAGGTTGTGCTTTCCTCTTCTATGAGCGTCAAATACTATATGCAATTTAGTCCTTCACTCGCTTAAATGGCTAGTCCAATTCTTGTAGGATCCTTTGACAAGTGCTGCCCGGCATGCGAGATTGCAGATCTGTACATCCTTCATTCGAATTGCTAAGGCTGCTAAAGAAAGCCTCTTACCTCACATGAAGGTAACTTGCCCACTTTTTAGTTATTTAGAAAATGAGATCGATGAATGCTAGCTGATGTAGTTTGCATTAATTGTTAAGTGTCCAATTTTTAATCTGCTTGTTCTACTTCTATTTTATACCTTGTTTTTATATGAGACATATCAGCTTGTGTAATGCATACTTTCTTTGACCTAGTCCAAAATATCATGAAAGGCTTCACTGTCAATCTTCCATTATGTTTGATTGAAAATGGCGAGTTCTGCGTTCTACAGCAGTATGTAAGGAATCAGGTTTAGCTGAGGTATATAGGGAAAGTGCACAAGTTCAAGTCACTGAACTGTTGAAACTCCCTGAACAGAGAAAAGTAAAAAGCTAAGATTTCAGTTGGACTTCTAAAATAACTTCTATTGGAGGGTTTGGCATAAATTGTGCTATGACTATATTCAAGGGCTCTATGTTATTGCTGACCGTAATATTCCTACTTCACTTAAAACGTTAAAAGAATTAGGAAAATGCACACAGTAACTATGTAGTTTCAGCAAAAAGAAATATTATAGAAGGGAGAACATAGAAGAAATTTTTGAGAGAACAGGGAAATGGGAAGCAATATACAGGCTTATTAAATATGGGGGTTCTTGGTGTTCTATAGCCCTTTTATTAGTCTCGGCAATCTGCCACGAAATGTACGACTCAATTTACTGCTAATTTGCTTAATGGCCTGGTTGGTCTAATATCTTTTATGGTCCTATCAACTTCCTACTCTGGCCTCGAAGATGTAGATGCAGGTGGTTCTATACTTCTATTTACAAAGGAAACTGTGACTAACTGGTAACATTGAGTATATTATCAATCATCATAGCTCTACAAATGAAATCTTTTAAGTTTCTGAAGAAGCTGAATTCTGGGGCTTCATCAACAATTATTTTGGTGAAGATTAAGCTTTGCTTATTGCACATGTAGGAAATAGTTTTAAAAAATGTCACCACACCATGTAGGATGATCTATGAAGTTCAATTTGAAACTGTGAATATTCTCGGTAGTTGGTTACTTTTGAGATGTAAATGAACCATATGAAGAACTAGGCCCAAGTTACCTCATCAAAATTTCATTTGGATGGTTAAAATTGATCATAAAGCAATCTTTTCATTTATATTTGAACTGTTTGCAGGGAATTGCTGACACTATGATGTATTTGCAAACGGAAGGTGTTCTACTGCGTGCAGAACAAAATA
>JAYDZE010185661.1:0-21408 GCA_034509125.1 Monilaria moniliformis | reverse complement strand
AAGTTCTCAGTCTTTGCACTGTTTTCTTGACTGTGGAACTCAATACGTTCTTTCTGAAGTTCTGTCTTTGGATTCCTTCTCAAAACCCCCTTACAGTATATAGGCTAGTTTTCTGGTGGCTCATCGCAATACCAACAATCCGTGAATATAATTCCTACTTACAAGACAGGTAATTCCTCTTTCTTTGAATCTTTTGCCTGTATAGAACGATCTTTTGGTTTTTGTTTCATTCTTGCTCGATTCCTATACTTTCTAGAAAACCCGTGAAAAAGGTGGGAGTATTTTGTTGGCTTTCCCTCGCTATCTGCATTGTGGAGCTTCTCATTTGTATCAAGTTTGGACATGGTTCGTTTTTCTATTCCAATTGTACTTCACTAGCATTTTCATTTTGAGATGAACTTTTCACTCACTACTTGCTATGTAAACCCTTGCAGGCCTATTTCCTCACGCCATGCCTAGATGGTTGGTTATATTTTGGACTCTTGTGGGGCTTGGACTCATGATATTCTTGAGTGCGTGGTCATGGCAACTGCATCGATCAATGAGGAGAAAGAGGCAATAGGTCCGCTCTTTTTCATTTTTCTTGTTGTTTCTTAAAGGTGATCTCTATTTTTTTTCTTTTTTCTCTCCTTTGATTAATTACCCGTGTTGTAAATATAGTTCTATACCTGCAACCGTATTCTCTTCTAGGTTATATCTCAAAATTATCTATGTAGATAACCTCAATTCTTTTTACTTCAGGCTTGGCCAAATGTCAAATTTTGTCCACTTAAAAGTTGCAAATTTGAATATTCTCTTACTTGTAAGAATCCATACTCTGTTAAAAAGTGCTTTTAGTTATAATCATGAAATTATGTTTTCTGCTCTATTGAAAGCAGCAGAAAACCAAGTTTCCATCTAGTAGTCTTGAACAGAGCCGTTGTCCCCATCTTAGATATACGCGGAAACTACAGAACCTAGGCGAAGAGCTCGCTATTTGAGTCCCTTTCTCATTACAAATATCATAATTGTATTCCTATGCTGTCCTAGTCATATTTCATGAATATAAACAAATGTTTTCTCAGTTTGATATATTCAGATGTTTACATATACCAACTTTTCTAACACTTCTTGCTTCGTTCTCTCCCCTCGTTCTCATCGTACCCTTTCATTTCTACTTGTGATGTTTTTGTATCATTGTACTACTCTGTTCCTCATGTCTTTACTTGTGAGCATACATATATGTGCTAAACATTTTTTTATGATATTTGACAGTGATCATCAATACAACAATGAATTACAAATTTTCTGTGATCCTAACTGCACAAGTATCACGCACACGCGCACACACACGCACACGCACTTATTATTCAAAAAATATTTGCTTGTAATATTTCCATGATTCTTGAGCTGTGTCTGTTTCACTGCTTGCCTCCATAAACTTGAGTCCCAGCAATCGCACACTACACTTATTTGCACATAGTTTTCATTCCGATTTTTCTCACCAGGTGGAATGACGCGTTTTAGGTTTATGCTTTTCGACATATATTGACTCATGATCCTGGTGATGATCCAGAAATTTACTGGAAAAAAAAAAATTTGTGATGATTTCTCATGAAGGGAACGGTTTAGCACCGTGTTTCTTCTCCCTCCACGTTGTCCATCCCCTCACTATTTCTTCGTTTTTGCTCTCCCCCTTTGTCTGGAGCAGATGAGTGTAGCTGAGTGGCCTCTGATTTAGGGTTCCCAACAATCCATTTCCTTGAAGGATTTGTGATGACACTGAGTACCCGTTGAGACTGATGTTTTCGTTGAATTGAGGCTCACACAGAGACTGAACCACATCTGAACTCCCACATTCTCTTCTGTATTCTAGGATTATATCTGAGAGCTGATGCTTCTCCAAGAACTCATCTGGGATTGTCTGAAAAATTGAAACAGTTTCAGTTTTACGACGATTGTCACTGGGTATAATAAGAGCTTGCACTTTTTTGGGGCTTTACCTCGAGCATCCATCGGAGGTACTTGACGTTGTTAACGTGATGGTTCATGTCCAGATCACTTCTCTTTGGCTGCAAGCAAGAACATGAGTTCAGTTTATCTTTACCTTCGGCACTAATCACTTTACCGTAAAGCCAACACAAAAATCACTCTACCGTAAGGCCAACACACAAAACATGAGTTCAATTGTTACAATTGTTTGTTTAGATGTAAGTTCGTGAGTTCACTCTACCTTCAAGTTTGATTGCACGTAGCGCGCGCTGCTGTCGAGTTTCTCGATCTTTTCCTGGCTCTCTTTCTCAATTGCATGCTTCTCGATGAACCATGGTGAGATCTCGGCCCTCACCTCGTCCGGCATCTTTGACAGACGCCTCGTATGTTGGTTCATCATCACCCATGTACTGTGGTTCCACCACACAACATATATGATCTTAGTATTCGTCGAAACAGATTGAAAAAACAGTGTACAAACGATCCGAGTACCTCGTTGCTCGTATGAATACGAGGCTGGTGGCCTTGCTTCTCAGAAGCCAATCCCTCCTCATCCCGTTCTTGCCCGATGCTCCAACCCATGTGTCGATCTCCATCACCTCTCCCCTGTTTTACACACACAGACTTTATCGTTAGTGACTGCTCAGTGGAGTGTCGATCTCATGAATTTAATCTCAACAGAGAGAGAGAGAGAGCACCAGATTGGGTAATGATCAACTTGAACTTGCATTCTCGAAACAACCCAAATGAGATTATTCCTCATCATTCCATGAGTAGCGCCAAATCCATCACTCAACAGCCCCGACATCCACACATGATTCAGCGCCGTTTCCTGCACCAAATTCGAATTCAAATTCAAAAAAACAAATAAGCATCCAAACACATCTCCTCTTTCCTTAAAAACATCGAAATCTCCAAAAACAACTCGACTATCATCATTCATCACAATCACCTGAAGCAGGTTCAAAAGGCTCTCGATCGTGGCAGTCTTGTCTGGCCCAACTTCATAAGACCTAATCACCAGAGTCTGCCTGTACCCAACTCCCTCCTCCACGATCAGCCCGTGCCGATACGGATCCACCATCTGCTTCCTCGTCGGAATATTCTGCCGGAAATTCTCCTCCAACACGTCCACGTCCACATCCACGTCCTCATCAACTCGACCGATTGAAGGCATAGGTATCGCGTGATCCTGCCTCAACAAGTCCATCTTCACGGCCGCGAAGCTCTTGCTCCCATTCACCTTCAGGCAGTTGAGCTTCTCGCTCCCTCCTCTGCGTCTGCCTCCGTCTCCGCCTATGTAAGCGGCGGTTACGGTTATAGTTACATGGCGCAGAACACAAGCCATTTTTTCTGCTCTGCTGCAAACAGTGGAAAAATGCTGTCGAAAACTTAATTTCCTTGTTTAGTATGATGGTTATATAAGCTGTCGGGCGGAAAACACTAAATTTTTTATACTAATTAAAAAAGGGAAACGAAAACTAGAGCCTTGTTCTAAAATATGGTTGTTTTCGAAGGTGGTTAAGTGTCTGTTGAATGATGGTTTTTGTGGGGCGGGTGATGCGAGCTTTGGCGTCTGTGCTTAGCAGTAATAGTCAGTGTTGAAATGGACATACAAACATTTTTAAATTAATTGATTAATTAATATTTTTGTGTAATTAATCGTCTAAGCTTTCTCCGTTTCTCCCCTGAAATTGGGGCTTTGGCGTTTTTGATTAGTCCTAGATTTGCTTCTTTGGTTTGCATGAAACTGCCTTTTGCGTCTCTTAGCTTCGTCCAAGTTTTTCTCTCTACTGTATTTTAAACTCTAAATTCTAAATCTGCAAAACGAGAAATTAAGGTTTTTAGCAACATATTATGTGTACTTTTGGTTACTTTTTAGTTATCGAGTTTCAACTGTCGTTTTTGTATCTTTAGCGAACTTGAAAGTGAAAACAAATCGATTCTCTCTCGTCTACTTCTCTTCTCTATTTCTTTTTATAGTTGGATTTTGAGAAGGCTATGTCGAAAAAGTAAAAGATAGAAGTCCAATATATGTGATTTTCTTTTTAAAAGAATAAAATGTGTTAAAGCAAGATTTTTAAAGAAACAATTGACGAAATACCATATTTTAGTAAGCGACTTTCTTATTGACATTCTTAAGTGCTATTACCCGTTAAAATCACAATTTTGGCTAAATTTTGGTATTTTTGGTGAACTTAAAAAATGGACGAAAAAAGTCATGAACTTTGACCTTATACCCAATTTCTCACGTCTTAAAATTCCGGCCAAATTAAAACTTACGTAACAATTTAGTAGCATTAGGGATGTGATGTGGACTTGATGTGGCATAAGGGTCGTGTCATGGACAAAAATCAAAAGGCAAAAGGCAATGATCCAAAGAGAAAAATTGCACTGTGTCATTCAATTTTTTGTCGAAAAGAGAGAAATTTCAAAAGAGAAGCCAGAGAAAAGATAGGGATTTCGGAGAGATTGACAGACATCATCTTCGATTCTTGAAAAAAAAGCGAAGCATCTTTGAATCCTTGATATAAAAAGACACAGTCCACATCCTGGTGCTTTGCTGCTGATTTTTGTCGATGTTTAGGTTGTTGTGGTAAAGTCGTGCTGGAAGAATGTCGAACAGGTAGGCCCTCATTTCAATTTTTTATGGCATTGTTGATGTATTTTTTTTTCGGTTCTTTGTTATTGATTTTTGTCGGTGTTAGGGTTTCTAGTTTAGGAGTTTCTAGTTTACGGATTTCGAGTTTAAGGTTTCCAGTTTAGAGGTTTCGGGTTTAGGGTTATTTTTTGTTGTTATTTAAGGATCTTGAGTTTAGGGTTTTACAACTGATATGTGTCTTTTGATTGTGTTGTGCAGTGATAACTTTGCTACTTATTTTCACCATAGAGGAAATTTGATGGATGATGATGAGTCAACACTTCATATAGGGGGGATACTATTGAAAGATTTGATTTTGATCTAGATAAATTTGGATATATAGACATAGATGATGAAGTAGAAAAGTTAGGGTATATTTGGGCGAGGCTGATATACAAAGTCCCTAGACTGCAAATTTACAAAGAACTACATGCTGATAATGATGTGATGCAAATGTTATCACATACGGAATATGCATAGTGTTTAACATATATGTTGATGATGAGAATAAGGTTGGTAAGGGTACTAGTAGTGAGGGTATTGTTTATGGTGGTGGTGAGTTTGCTATTGAGGTTACTAGTAAGGATACTGGTGAGGGATTATTGTTGGAACTATAGCAAAAAAAGGGGAAACAAGAATAAGAGATAACGATGAGGAAGATCCTTTGAAGATAAACACAAACCAAAGTATTTTTAAGTTAAGTAGATTAGCATATCATGTATATCTAATTCAACTCCTATATAAATGAGGATGTAGTAATCAGATTAATATACATGAATAATACAATTTCGATTCAATAGGTCTCTTCCTCGATACTAATTAACATGGTATCAAGAGCAGGACAAACACAATGAACTCGGAAATTGATTTATCCTCGTTCATACCATTTCTCGAACCAATCAACCAGTAACTTTACCCTGTAACAACATCAACACGATTACAATGTTAGAAGAAGAAAAAGTCGTTATAGCAGACAGTACCCAGCGATTTGTCGTCACAAATCGCAAATTTGTTACGTAACTCAGACAATGTTACGCTCGGATTCAAGATGGACGGCCACAATTACCCATTTTTAGACTCATGAGAGTCACAGTTGGGGGCATAGGTTTATCCACCATATAACTGGTTCAATCCCGGTCCCCAAACCCGAAGATCCAACATATTCCAAATGGTTGGAAGTCGATCTCATATTTTCGCACAACATCAAATGGCTAGAGTAGTATGGGATAGCCTAGCCGTGACCTACGGCAGCGCAACAGATCCATTCCAAGTATAAAACCTGGAAGTAAAGACCAACAAGGTAAGTCAAGGAAATCTTACACTAGAAGATTATTGGAACAACCTACAACATATATGGATAAAAATAGATAGAAGTCAGCCGAACCCTCTTAGCTGTTGTGAGCAAGGGATTAACACATACAACAAGTTAATCTCCTACCGCTGACTCTACCAATTCATGTCTGGGCTAGACGAGAGGTTTGACAGCATCTAGCGGGACATCTTGAAGAAGAGTCTCGTCCCCTCAGCCGAGTCAGCTTTCAGCAAGGTGAGAAGAGAGGCCGCCCGAATGCACATAATGCAATAGACAACCAACATTCGAACCGACGACTCAAATTCATCATCGGAGGGAGACGTGGGGTATGGATTCAGAATCCGTAATAGTGGACAGAGGCAGGACATCAATCGGTCGGCACCGAACAAGGGTACTGCACCATGCTCCGGTCATCCATCATCACGCAAGAACAAAATTGATAAATCAAAGCTTTTGTATTCACATTGTGGAATGCAAAAACACACTAAAGACCCATGCTTTCAGCTAGTTGGCTACCCAGAATGGTGGGAAGACAACCATAAGGCGCGGGGCAAAGTCGCAATTACGATGGACAATCTTGAAGGGAATAGCGTCGTCGCCAAATAGATCAGATATTATGGAACCTTCTAAATCATATAGAACTCATGTTCAGACTGCAAATATAGATTGGCTCATGTTAAAGGAGCGAGAACTATTGAAATTTCTCCAACTCTGAAACTTTCAATCTGTCTTTATGTTCATTTATTATCACATAAATTGATATTTATCAGTGATGTGACAAAAGAGCTTAATTGTACCTTGCTGATGCACCCATATTTTCTGTCTTGTACAGGATATCAGTATGGGAAGGATTATTCAGTGTGGCACTAAATGAAAAGGGCTATACTATATGGATGAGATCGCTCAACAAGGCAATGTGATGCTGGCTCACGGATTTGCAGACTGTGAGACTTGGCTTTGGCATCATCGTCTAGGGCATCCTTCTTCAGGTTATCTGAAACTTCTTTTTCCTAAACTAGTACAATCTAAGAATTTTTGTTATAGAACTTGTGTTTTGGCCAAGAGTTATAACAGTCTTTTAAACCTAGTAATACTCGTGTGAATTCTATTTTTTGCATTAGTCCATTCTGACATTTGGGGTCCAGCACCTATTGTTAGTGGTGGGTTTCGGTATTTTTTGTTGTTTGTGGATGATTGCACTAGAATGACAAGAATTTTTTTCTAAAATAATAAATCTGAGGTCATTGACAAGTATACCCAATTTTATACAATGATACAAACTCAATTCCAGATGTCTATTAAAATCCTTAGATCCGATAATGGGGGGGCGGAGAATACGTCGATGCCTCGATGAAACAATTCTTTCAGAAAAAAAGGTCTTAGTGTACCAAACTACCTGCCCACATACTTTTGAACAAAATGATGTCGTTGAACGAAAAAATAGAATCCTTTTAGAAATGACTTGTGCTCTTCTCCTCGAGTCTAAGGTGCCCAAACATTTCTAGCATGAGGTTGTTGCTACTGTTGTTTATCTTCCTAACAGACTTCCTACAAAAGTTCTTTCCCTCAAAACCCCTCTTTGGAAACTAGCGTCTTTGACAAAAATACTTGAACCCCTTACTCTTCAACCGCGAATATTTGGATGCTTGGTATTCGTACATATACCGAAACACGAGAGAACCAAGTTATCCCCTTGTACTGTCAAGTGTGTCTTCGTTGGGTATGGGATTAGTCAACAAGGGTATCGATGCTACGAGCCCAAATCTCGACAAATCCTCACTACCATGAATTGCAATTTTCTTGAGACTCGGTTTTTTTATTTTCGAAACTAGCTTAGTAGTCAAGGGGAGAACGACAATGACTCCCTAAATTGGTTATTATGCCAATTCAAAGTCACTCTGAAGCAGGTCCAACTAAAATAGTTAACATTGTCGTTGAGCCTGTTTCAGACACACAAGCCTAGTCCGATGTGCCACCTAATTCTAATGTACCCCTAATGGTATTCGAGGTAAATTCTAACCCTTATCATACTTTGACCAATTCTAACAATAATTCACCAGAGGGTGGAGTAGAGGATACAATAGCTGACAGTGATACAGGGCAATATATTTTACCTCCAAGGAGCAACCAAGGTATTCCCCCAAATAGGTATACATCGGAGCGGATTTCACAAAAATCAAGGTATTCCATTGTGAATATTCCCAGGGAAAGCTTTTCTGAAATGGCCCAGGCTTTTGTAACAGCTTTGTATGAGGAGGAGAAAATCCCTCAGATAGTAGAACAAATGGTGAAATTCTAACATTTGAGGGAAAAAATGAAGAAGGAAATGGATGCACTGGCCAGGAACCAGACTTGGGAGAAGTGTCAATTGCCTAAAGGAAAAAAAGACCAGTTGGTTGCAGGTGGGTCTTTACTATTAAGAGGAGACCAGATGGTTCTATTTAGATGTACAAGTCCCGGTTAGTAGCAAAGGGGTACACTTAGACATATGTGGTGGATTATTCAAAGACTTTTTGACCTGTTGCCAAAATGAACATAGTAAGAGTTTTAGTATCAGTTGCAGCTAATAAAGACTGGACCCTCCACCAATTCGATGTGTGACCAATGCATTCTTGCATGGTGAATTGAAGAATGAAGTCTACATGGAAGCACTTCCAGAATTCTTAGGAGAATTCAAAAGCAGAGAGGTGTGTGGGCTGAAAATGACTTTATACGGGCTGAAACAATCTCCAAGGCATGGTTTGAGAGATTTACATAGGCAATGGGAAAATATGGTTATCAGCAGAGCAACTTTGATCACACTATTTTTCTAAAGAGACGAGGTGATCAGATCACTTGTTTAATTATCTATGTTGATGACATAATAATTACTGGGGATGATTTAGAAGAGATAGAGCAACTGGAGAAGAATATGTCAACATTTGAGATGAAAATTTTGGGAACATTGAAATATTTTCTTGGCATCAAGATAAATATTTATTTATTCACACCAGACCGAATATCGCATATGTAGTCGAAGTTGTAAGCCAATTTATGCACCAATCTCAAACAGATCATATGGAAGCTACTATCAGAATCGTGAGATATCTCAAATGGATGTTTAGCCATGGGATTATGTTCAATAAGAATAGACATTTGAAAATTCATGGCTACACTGGTGCTGATTGGGTTGGAAATCTAGTGGATAGGAGATCCACTTCGGGAAATTTTACCTTTGTTGGGGGAAACTTGGTCACTTGGAGGAGCAAGAAGTAAAAGGTGGTTGCACTTTCTTGTGCTAAAGCTGAGTTTAGAGGAATTAAAAGTGGGTTGATAGAGGTCTTATGGTTGCAAAAAACTACTAATGGAGCTTGGTTATGGGTCCTCAAAAACTTGTCAAGTCTTCTGTGACAACAAAGTCGCGATTAGTATCTCTGAAAATTTGGTACAATATGATAGAACTAAGCATGTGGAAATGGATCGACATTTTATCAAAGAATATTGAAGTCGGGATAGTAGAGTTCTCGTTCGTAACGTCTAAAAATCAACTAGCTGACAACCTAACCAAAGCAGTTAACTCAAGAGTCTTTGCTGAAGTTCTGAGCAAGTTAAATATCAGTTATCCCATTATATAACTTGAGGGCAAGTGTTGGAACTATAGCGAGAAAAAGAAAAACAAGAATAAGAGATAACGATGAGAAAGATCCTTTGAAGATAAACACAAACCAAACTGTTTTTGAATTAAGTAGATTAGCATATCATGTATATCTAATTCAACTCCAATATAAAGGAGGGCGTAGTAGTCAGATTAATATACACGAATAATACAATTCCGATTCAATATGTCTCTTCTTCGATACTAATTTAAATTATGTGTTAAGTCTGCTAGTGAGGGTGAGAGTATTGGTGATGGAGGTGGTGAGTCTGCTGGTGAAGGTGAGGGCTATGCATTTAGCATATCCCTGTTGCTTCTAATTCATGAACTCTGTTACAAAATATGCAAATCATGATGCCATAAATCACACTTATGCTCAAAACCTCCTTATGCATAACAACACTCCAAAAAATTCTCATAAATCATAATAGTAGGCAAGTAGATAATGTACAAAGAGTTAAAGCTACAATATATAAAATTACAATGAGTAGGAAAATTATAATTACTGAATCATCCTAACATACCGACTCCAATTATGACACACATATCCCACGATTACAAATTTCATCACTCTGACTTTTTGGCATTACAAGAGCTAGAGAAAGAAGATGTGCAGACTTTCGTTGACTTCATAGACATAAATCCCAAAAAAAAATCTATGAGGCATTCATCACACCTAATTCAGTTTGTGATATGATACTTAACAATGTAAGTGAGATCTTTGATGGCTATCTATATACGCAATTCATGAGCCAAACACTTGATCCATATGTTGGAAGATATAAGAACATCTCTTATGGATAGGCAATATAGGAAATTAGATGAGGTTAGGGGTAGTACAGATGTCTTGTGTCCAATTATCTAAAAAAAAGTTGATAAATTAAATTATGAGAGCAACAATTGTATTACATATCCTTCCTTAAGGGGTAAATTTGAGGTTGCTTTGTTTGAAAATCGATTTGTGGTTCATATTGTCAATAGATCATGCAGTTGTAGATGGTGGGATATAATAGGAATTCATTGTTCATGGTTATGCGATAATTAATTTTTTGAAAGAAGGTATAGAATCATTTGTTCATGATTACTACACCATGACTAATTATAAGCAGGGTTATGGATATAGGATCAGATCATTGAATGGTGAGAGATTGTGGCCTATAGCACAAGGCTTTCCTATTAAACCACCTTGGTGAAGAAGATGTCAGGTGGCCCAAGAAGAACAGAAAAATGAAACCTATAGAGAATAATCCCTCCTATCCTAACAAGCACAACCAAAGATATATGTAGCAAGGGCACAATCCAGAGGATGTAAAAATGCTCATGTTGACAAGCCTTCTAAAATACAAGTTGTTTTCATTTTTTTCTTAGCTTGTTCAGATTTAATTTGTTGTCTCCTAATACTTCTTGATTTTCTTATCTTAGAGAAAATGATGATGAACTCACAAAGCACAAGCATCTCAACAAGTTTTCTCCATAAATTCAATGGTTGTGAATCAACCTATGCAGCAAAATAGAAAATCCAAAAGCACTATGCCAACTCAAGAAAGTCAAACCTGATGGCTTATTAGTCTGATGTACTTTTGTTACTTTTGCTACTTTTGCTAATGTAAACTTCTATTGTCATGGTGTTGTTAGTGATGTAAACTTCGTTTTGGCAACTTAGGATGATGTAAACTTCATTTTGCTGATGATGAAATATACTTTTGTTGATACATTGGTAATGGATAAATACATTGATGATGTTAGTCATATGTTGTTGACTGTTGTTGTTGATGTTAGTCAAGCAACTCAGCCAATTTTAACAAATTTTATTCCGATTGTTTCAATGTGATGAAGCCTTGATCAACCACTATTTTTCATATGAGAAACCAAATGGCATGCGAAATGAAACTTAACCTCTAACAGAATGCAAACTAGAAACCAAATGGCATGGCAAAGCATTAGTCATTATGAAACATGCATTGGATATATTCCATTTGTTCCTGGTTCATGAACTCTGTTACAAAAAATACAAATCATGATGCCATACATCACACTTATGCTCAAACCTCCTTATACATAAAAATTTCATATGACATTCTAAAAGATTCTCATAAATCATAATAGTAGGCAAGTAGCTAGTGTACAAAGAGTTAAAGCTACAACACTGAGGATTACAATAGTAATAAAAGTATAACTAATGGATCATCTTAATATATCGATCTCAATTATAACACACAAATCCACGATTACAAATTTCATCACTCTAGTTTTTGGCATCAATTCTTAATAACTAATTGGAGTGATTTATATTCTCCACTCTTCAAACGTAGTTGTTCATCAAGCACATCATTTATCTTTCTTTTGCACTTTAGTTGTTTTTCAAAGTTGTCTCTTTCAATACTCAAGCTCTGAAAATAAGTTTGATGGATCGGGGAGAGAACCGAATCAATCCATAAAAAGAATTCGCAATCATCATACTACAAATCCAACAATAACATTGCAAAATTACCTCTGTAGTTGACGCATACAATACAGCAACATTAGCTATGCAATTAACTCAATCTATAAACTCATCAACAATTAAAGTTATAAATTCATACAAATTAACTCTGGCACAAGGAAATTAGCTCGGCATATCTTCCAATTTGGACAATGATAGTAGCGCCGTCAAGGATTAGCATCAATCTTCGACGTCAGCATCTTAGCCTCATGCATGTGGTTACAAGCCATAATCATATTTTGTGTCCTACAAAAATCAGAATTAGCGGATGTTCATGAAGAATAAGACATTTAAGATCCCTAAACCCTTCAATTTGGCTGAAAATCTTAAATTTTATTTGGGTAAAGAAGAAGAAGAAGAAGAAGAAGAAGAAGAAGAAGAAGAAGAAGAAGAAGAAGAAGAAGAAGAAGAAGAAATTTCGATGAAGAAGAAGAAGAAGAAGAAGAAGAAGAAGAAGAAATTTCGATGAAGAAGAAGAAGAAATTTAGACTGATGCCCTACATTTTATTTGGGGCAAACGTTTTAATTGTAAATAGTCATAAACGACGTGTTTGGAGCTTATCAAAACGATGTCATTTTTTTAAACGTCTGGTGTGTCCACGTAGATACTCTGATATGCCATGTAAGATTTGATTTGGAAGAAAACTGATAACGGAAAAAATTGGCTATAACATAAAAAGTTAATGAATTTTACATCTAATTTTTAAGTTCGAGAGAGATACCAGAACTGAGCCAAAATTTGTGATTTTGGTAGCTAATACCTCATTTTCAATGGTTATATATAATTGTGATTTTTTGAGGTCATAGGAAAAATGACTATGAGAATCATGTGTAATTTTGTTATGTAGCATGGTAGAATTGTGTTTTAGTGTTGTGTTAAATATAACGACTTCAGTGATTAGTACATATTTATGACCGTGTTATGCAGTCATTATATGTATAACATAATTGTTTGACTTGTAGCAAATTTATTAAAAATATATAGGTGTTAGCAAATGAGATTTGTGCACCACACTGTATAAGTTCTATTAAAATAACACTTTCTTGGTTGAAGTGGCTAATGATATACTTTAATCTGATGTAACTATTTTCAAAATTTTATTGAGAATAAATTTCATAGATCTATCCGTCAAATGACATATTTTTACTACTATTATGGAAATATTTGGTGATGCGGATAGATGTGTTCCATGGCTACGGATACTATGAGCAAGATAAAAGTAATGGAATCCAACGCGTTCACACTGCTAGTGATTGATATTTTATAGTTACTACATAAAAAAGTATTTGGGAATCACAAGGCGAAGATTCATTTTATTCAAAATGATTCGCAGATTCCATAGTGATGTTCTTCAAATTATGGGTCTTTTCTTGTTAGTCTCCTTCACTTTTACCTCCTACTTCCCACTCGAAAGCCGTACCAAGTAGCATCTTGGGAACTATATTCTAAATCAAATAATCAATCAAAATTATTGAGTTAATAATTATAATATTTAAAACCCTAGAATTTCAAATATAGTATGTTTATACACTAAACATTAGTATTAAGATCAAAATTTTCAAATATAATTATAAGCAAAACACCTTCTAAAATCTTTTTACTTTTATTTTTTATTTCGCTAGATCGTTGTAGAATTTTTCTGTTTTAATAAATCCATATACATCCACATTTAATATGTTCGAATCCTTAGTTAACATAATTAACAAATTAAATGAAATTAATTAAACGATTTAATTTGACCAGCCAATCACACCCTTCCAATTAAAAGTAATTAATTAAACGATTTTAAAAAAACGTCAGTCGTTCGCCCGCATCCTGCGGTGCAGTTGGGCGTCCTGCCTTGCCAACGACTACTTTCGTGGCCACCCCTCGTCGTGTCTCACCATGCGCACAAACGTGGTTGAACTGCGGTCGCTCTAAAGAGCCGATTTAGAGGAATGTTTCATTTATATTGATAAATAAGTAATTTATTAATTTTTCTTGGTAAAGGAATTAGGGTTTACAAAAGTGATTTTTTAGTTGGAAAGCAAATTGGTAGTTGATGCATTGGAGGCAAAGCGTATAGATTTAATTCAGTTCGGAGAGATCACCAACAATCATTGTGCACTTTTGGAGGCGGTTAGGTTCTATAAGGTGAAATACATTGTTAGAGATGTTAATTTCATAGTTCATGCTACTGTCCAATCTGTTAGAATATATATTAATTCTCATGTGTAGACTGATCTACCTAATATTATGGTTGGTCTTCTCATTTATATCCAATTTTCTTGGCGAATAAAAAAGAAAAAAGGAAAAAAGAAAATCAGTTAAATGAAAGCGCTAGATTTACTGCATGATATATAGCATTAACCAACAGTGGCGCACAATAGCCACCCACGTGCTCCTTGACTATAACGCGCCTCGTCCTACACCAGAATAAACTGAAAATTATTATCACCGCGTAAACCAACTATAACCAATCATCTTCTTGAAATTTCGCTTCTGTTTCTGCTTTTACCTCCAACAATGGCGACTGCGCTCATCTACAATCCTCATCTCAGCAGAAACATGCTCGATTTCAAATGCTTGAACTCGTTTTCTCTCTCTAGAACTCTCCCGCACATCCAGCAGACACCGCCCAATCCTCGGAGCTTCTCAAGTAAGAAGCGTTTCAAGCGATTCAGCAGATTGTCTTGTTCTTCTGTTGAAGATGCGACGCAGAAACAACAGAAAATTAGTACAACCAGCAATTTCAATGGTGCGTAGAAACTCTCGAATTTTGTAGTTTTTTTTTTTTTCCATAGATTCAATATGAATTGGTAATTTGTAGGAGTTGATTTGTTTGCTGAATGAAAACTCAATCAGTTAGAAATCGAATTTATGGCCTATTTATTACAGTTAAGTTTGATCGTCGAATCAATTTCTTCCGGTATTTATGGAATATGATTATGCAATTTGTTATAATTGAATATATTGTTAATTGGAGAATATTTCTGTCGCCTTGATACAGATGTTTACGTCATTGCATATTTTTTATTCGAGTATAAAACACAAACTGGATGGACATATATTTGAACTATGATTTTTCTCTGTAATTACAGAGACTAGCAAAGATGCAGCAGAAAATCCTTTTCTCAACAATAAGTTAGATGATGGGGGAAATTCCATCTACGACATTCTTTACCCGAGCAAAGAGCTTCTCCCAGACGACGTAGAAATGAGTGTATATGACCATTTAGAGGAGCTGAGGCAGAGAATTTTCATCTCAGTTTTGGCTGTTGGAGCTGCCATTGTTGGTTGTTTTGCTTTTTCAAAGGATCTCATTTTGCTTCTTGAAGCTCCAATTAGTGCGCAAGGCGTTCGTTTTCTACAACTTGCTCCTGGAGAATTTTTCTTTACATCTCTTAAGGTTTGTTTGTATCCTCATATACTTTGATCAGTTTAGTTTCAGTAAGACAACCGATGTTCTTGAATTTGTGTAGCTCATCGTGATCATTCTCTATTGAAATCTGCTCTTGAAACTCTGTTGGGACTCTTCTTGTGTTATGTGTTTGTTTGTGATAGAAATGATGAGATCACTGTTTCATTCATGAGTTTTGATAGTTGAGACTTGAGAGTTTTTACTGTAATATCCATTCTTGAATAGGAATGATTAGCGCGTTTTTGGAATAAAACTCGAAGTAATATCATCTTCTTTTACAGGTTTCTGGATACTGTGGCCTTCTAATAGGGATCCCTGTGATTCTCTACGAGATCATAGCTTTCGTTCTTCCAGGTCTAACAATGGCGGAAAGAAGATTTCTGGGGCCGATTGTCCTAGGCTCGTCTGTACTCTTCTATGCAGGCATCGTCTTCTCCTACCTCGTTCTCACTCCAGCTGCCCTGACATTCTTCATTAGTTACTCCGAGGGGGCGGTTGAGTCTCTGTGGTCAATTGATCAGTACTTTGAGTTTGTGCTTGTGCTCATGTTCAGTACTGGCTTGTCTTTCCAGGTTTTCTCTCATTCTTTTATGTCAATTTGCAATTTTTGTCTACTTTTCTTGCAATGTCTGTTTTTTTTTTTAAAATTCCATTTATGGAATGATTTTTAGGTCCCTGTTATACAACTGCTTCTTGGACAAGTGGGGTTGGTTTCTTCAGCTCAAATGCTGTCGATATGGAGATATGTGGTGGTAGGCTCAGTGGTTGCTGCTGCTGTGCTCACGCCCTCGACCGATCCTCTAACTCAGATGCTCCTCGCCGGTCCCCTTATGGGTCTGTATCTTGGTGGCGCGACGATGGTTAAAGTCCTAGGGCGATAAACTGTTGCTAGCAAGAATCGACCGTTCTGATCTTTTGGCGTTTCTGGCGATGTATGTTCTTGTATAAAGATTATTTTGGTTAAATTGTAGAATGTATACATCCATGTTAAGAAATCTTGAAATACAAAATGAAACGAATAGTTGGTTTTGTCTTTACTAAATCACTCGAGGGTTTTTCACTTCTAAACGAGATAGCCTAGATAGATGAAAAAAAAATTTAAAGTAATCTATGACATACTTTGATATGATAGAACATATTTGAGGTAGTTAGATTTTATTAACTGCTTACAACGAGATTCTCCAATTTTGGGACAAGATCACCTACGTTAGAACAACCTAGTTCAGTTTCCAATTGTCTCAATGAGCTCCTCAAACCGGTGCAAGCTTTGCCAAAATCTTCTGTAAGACCTTTAAGGTTCCGAAGTTCCGTCTCTGTTTCATTGGTGAAGCTCGAGATCTTCTCGAGAGCTACCTTGATAGCGGCGATTTCTTGTGGGGGGTAAAGGCACGCTCCGAGCTCATCAATCTGTACTCCGGTTTCTTGGCACAGCTTCAGCACTTTCTCCAGAGAATCAACTGAGACGGCACCACCACCAGCACTTTCCTGCTGAAGCAATCCAGTGATGGAACGAATTAGTTCCTTAACTACCGCAAGTGTTTCAGACACGATGGTGGTCGTTGACTGCACGATTTTCATCTCTTCAGGAGACAAGTCGTTGCCCAACTCTCCGTAACAGGAATCATCCTCATCCTCAGAAATGGATTTTTCTTCGCCTTTTGTAGTGTCGTGAACAGAAGCTTCGTCTGCTGAATCAGAGGAAGCTGGCTTCAGTTCCTTCATCTCGCGAAGCACATCCTTCATGGAAACCGTGGTTTGTGTCATTGCTCGTCCAATAGCTGTAACGTTTGTAGCTGGAGTCTTCTTTAGGGCAGAACAAGCATTCCATACTGCACCTACGAGCTGTGGGACTGAGAGTTTCTGGGTTTTATTTGATGATGATCCTGTAAATCATTCAAGAAATACCTGATCAGGATTTTAATCAATGCCAACTATACAAGTACTCGAAACCATCATGAAGAGTCAGCTTCCTCAGTTCCTCATATGGGAAAACTGTGCACTTCTTTGCATTTTTTTCTAATCCTACATATTCAACAAATCAGGAAAAGAAAAACGCTACTTTTAAGCACTGGAGTATAATTATAGGTTTATTTAGGATTCTTGATCTCTATAACGATGGATTTTCTTGTGCTAACTTGAGAAGAGATCATACCATAATACAAAAGCATCATTTCTTATAGCATCAAGTTTGGAGCTAACTCAGTGTGTGTGTGTGTGTGTGTGTGTGTGAGAGAGAGAGAGAGAGAGAGAGAGAATATATACCATATGAAGACACAGCTCCCTGTAATAGCATGAAACTGCTGTCAAGAACTTGCTTTACAGATCCATGAATGCAGGAAGAGAGAGTGGGACCTGCGCCGACTGAACTTCCATGAGAGAGTAACAGGAAACCTTGTAGAGTATTGAAGAATGCTGCCATATTTTCTTCAAGGGCTTTAACTTCAGGAGTTTCTCCAGTATAGAGCATTCCAACTACACACAAAGCAATAGGAATGCAGACAACTAAGTGTAAAGTAAATTGCCTAACTCTTATCTGAACAAAACGATTAATGTTACAGAGCTATTAACTCTTCACAAACAACTAAAGAAAAGAATGCTTCATGTTTTATACACAGTCATACTCAATTCATCGCTGAATTTTTTCGGTCAGTATGATAGTTAGCTATTCAATGATGCATAGCTCCGAATAAAGATTTACACAAGGTAAAAAGATGCTACAAATCAAGCAGAAGGAAACAGATAACTAATGTTAATCTTTATAGAAAATTTAGCCAAGTACATATAATCAAACATCAAAAGATGCTGCAAATATAAGCAGAAGGAAACTGATACTTAGCTAAGGTAATTAAACATCAAACTTCCTACTTGAGCACTATATCAGCCTGTAATCACATAAATATACAGTTGCAGCATACATACTTCAATTTCTCCCATTATTAAGGAGAACAAAATTAACAAAATCAAAGAAACAGAGTAGCCATAATGACATAGAGAGAGAGAGAGGACCCATAGTAGCTTGTTTGGAGACTTGTTCACCAATCTGAATGACCTCTTTCCAGCTCACTTTCTCAAGAGAAGAGGCCGGCGTTTGATCCAACATCTACATAACGCATCTATTAAATCACAAAGCTAAAACACAACAGCAAAGCCAAGGAAAAACCACAAAAATATTCGCTCAAAACTGACAAAATCTCAACAAAATATCCAATTTCTGATAATAAAAAAATGAAATTTCATGAATTGCCTGAAAAGTTTCGTGTACGGTATTAAGATGCTCACTCAGAACTCGATTCAGCTGCTCCCTAACTGCTTTCCCCATCTCCACTACGCGCACAAACACGTACACTGTGTGTGGAATTCGTCGCTGCTAATTTCAATTTACAGGGTTTATCATGTGAATATTTTACGACAAATCCAGAACTTTTGGGTCATGGGCATAGATGGGGACCGATCAAATGGGCCAATTAACCTGGATCCGGATTCTTTATGGTTTGTTTTAAAGGAAAATAGATAAAGTATAATGGGCTGACTATTGGGCCTTCTTATTAATAAAAAGCAATGACTATATTTATAGGTGGTATCTGTTTTGTTTCCTAAGTAACCATAATATTTGCCCTAATGAGACATGGGTAGGGTTGTAAAATCAAGTTGGTCACAAGTTATTCTTAAGCTTGGCTTGAAAAAATTCGCTCAAACTCGTTTAATGAAACTCGTTAGCTGAATGAATGAAGTTTGATCATGGTAGTATTCGGTTCCATTAGCTCGTGAATAAGTTCGTTAGGTGGAACATCCAAGCACTACAAACTTTATCTATAAATAGTAAAGTCTAGAATTTGAATCTAATTGTTCCTCTTTTTCTAATAAAATAGAATATTTAACCTCATTCAAAATTTAAATTCTTTATTCTCTTTGAACTTTATCTAGAAACTTCCAAATTTATATTCAATCAAACATAAATTATTATGATATTCCATCAATCAAGACACATGTGTATTCTTTTGTCACTTTAGAACTCCTACAAATATACTAATATTCAATATTGGTCTAGAAATATATTAACATAATATTTAACTAGAACAATAAACCGACATTTCTCCCAGAAAAAGAATAAAAGATTTACTAACGCCTCCGTATGTATATTTTATCTGTCACACCTTATTTTCTGTGGTGCTGATTGTAAAAAAAGTTAGCGCATGCCGATCATTGGAACATAATTTTAGTCACGTGTGGAATTTTACATTCAACAATACTTTCACTCCAAGATACATATAAGTTTCTATATTATAAATATATATTGCACCAATAAAAACATAACATTTGATGGGGGATCGATGAGGATTCCCCTAAATACGGAATTTCATAGGGTGATGTTCGGAATTTAATTAACATGTACTTTAATTAATTCTGCCTAAAATGCGAATTGACAATTAAATAATTTGAAATCCTAGATCATGATATTTAAGAGTTTGAATGTTACCTTTAATTGCAAATCTTCCATTTATAGACGAGGGCTTGCAACTCCCACCACTCCTCCAATATTCTACCACAAATCTTCTAGCCTATTACCCAAATTTAGGGTTTAACTGTAGTGTGAATTGAATTCGATCAAACCCTATAGGCTGAAGTGGAGAAGAAAATAAATAGAGAGAGAACAGAGAGAAATCACGCTTAGGCGTGTTTTTCACGCAACTGACTTAATGAGTTTAATTCTTCACTCTCCTATTTATAGAATATGTAATGGGATAAGCTAGGGATCCAAAGAATTAGTCTCCCTATTGGGATTTTACTAATTAAATTGAGCCTCAATTTAATTCAAGCTTAATAGAATATTAATTTGGACCACTATAGAAATTAATATTGACTTACCCGTCTAAATCCAAATTAAGAATAATCTGGCATACTTTTTATTTAATCTATTTTCCGTGTTTAAGATTCCAATATGCATTAATTAATTTAAGCATGCGGCAGATTTTAATTAATTAATATATTTTACCAAGAGTGGTCTAGTTCAAAAATATTATTTATTATACTAGAATAAATTCCAAGCGGTCGGATTTCATATGATAAATTCTTTTTTTCATACGCCTCTTGGGGATATTATCAACCTGGTCGTCTAGGACACGATTCAATGAAATAACAATCCTAGCACCACTAGATATTAATTACCACTGCCCAAGATATCATGATTCTTGGGTTGCGAAAAATCTGCACCTTTTGATAGGTCAAAGTAGTGCATAATTAATGTTGTATGCTCAATGTTGTAAGTCTCCAAAGGTTTGGAAACTTTCGGACATACACTGCAACCTTTCACGATAGATCGTCCAAGTCTATCTATGCTGTGAAACTTAGTTTTCTTCTGCAAGGCACCGACTGAAAGACCTTTGGTGAGGAATTGACCACCATTTAGCCTACAGGCAAAATTCCGGATCTAGGAGGATCTACCAAAAAAATTCACAAAACGGGAAACTTTTTTTTTAACTTCTAAAAATGGGTAAGTCGCGTTTGGGAGATGCGACTTAGTGTAAGTCGCATCTCCCAAAAGCGACTTCACTTACAAAAACAAAAGTCATGTTTCGCAGGTGCGACTTACAAGTACCCGGCCGGGTGGCTTGATTTGTAGCTCCACCTGGCCGGGTTTCGTGACCGACACCAACACGAAGCTCCACCCGGCCGGGTGGAAACTTGTTTCGACACCACCCGGCCGGGTGGTAGCCTCTGTCTCCCCAGAAGGATTCACCCGGCCGGGTGGGAACTTGTTCCGATACCACCCGGCCGGGTGGAAGCCTCTGTCTATCCAAAATGGTACACCCGGCCGGGTGCTGTGTGGCACGTGATTTTCCTCCACTTTTTTCTCACTTTTTCCCCACTCCTTCCTCTTCCAAACCCTAAATCTCTCTCCCCTTCTCCCCTCTTTCTAAATCCTCCACTCCCACACACAAAATTAACTCATCAACACCCAAAATTACA
>JAYDZE010185550.1:0-21412 GCA_034509125.1 Monilaria moniliformis | reverse complement strand
TTTGATATAATCCAAATACATATTCGTAGGTTGATCAGCATACGGTTAGTTCAGTAGAAAATTAAATGAAAAACCAATTTTTTTTTTCAAATGAATAAATATGTTATGTTTTTCTAAAAAGTCTAAAAAACAAATTATAAAACTTTTGAATGAAGTGACTAAAAATTGAATATAATCTAAAAATTGGATGCCAAAAAAATCAAGAAAGAGTGTGAGAGAGATAGTGGTGTGTATGTGGATGAGTGTGTGTGTGAGAGACAGAGAGAGAGGTGTGTGTGAGAGAGAGAGATAGAGAGAAAGAGAGAAAAAAAAAGAGTGTGTGTGTGAGAGAGAGAGAGAGTGTGTGTACGTGTGCGAGTGAGTGTGTGTGTGAGAGAGAAAAAAAAGAGAAAGACATGTGTGTAAGAGAGATAGAAAGAGAATGTGTGTGTGTGAGAGAGAGAGAGTGTGTGTGTGTGTGTGTGAGAGAGAGAGAGAGAGAGAGAGAGAGAGGGAGAAGAGGGCGTGAGAGAGAGAGAAGGTGAGTGTGTCAGCACACACTAGGTATATAAAATTCTAAATATTTACTTTAGCTATGGAATTCAAATTGTGGAATTGAAGAATTTGAAATTAGAATTCAATTCCAAATCTAAATATTTTTATTGTACCGAACAATTGATTTGGAATTAGTGGCTCCAATTTCAATTCCAAACCCCCAACTAAAGCTCGTCTATGAAAATGAGTCGATTTATAATCGACTAATTGACAGCAGTTGTAGAATCAGGACATCAGAGCATACAGATCCTACTGAAATACATAAATGTTGAATAGTTTTTTCATAAATGGTGCCTCTTTTTCCCAGGAAAGATGAATGTTTTTTGCTTGTGCAATCGCCATAATGGTATTTCATAATTCTACAGCTTATTGAACATATGAAACAGAATAATAATATACCTTTTGAGGCTGCATAGCCTTCAGAGGTGATAGAGCCCACTTGTATAAAGGATCGTGGATAAAAACCTGCAGAGTTTTTCCATGTTATATTACATATTATGCTTTATCATTAGTTAATATAGAAATAACATCTATCCTGTGACTGTACCTCAATAACTGTCAGCAACGCTTCTTTGTTAGTTCGCATGACAGAGAGAGTTTCCTCACAGCATCTTCTAAAAACTCCCTCCACCCTGGTTACACCCATGCAATCTATGATGTCCCTTGTCAACCTAAAAGGTACCTGGAGCAATGACAGTTAGTCAAGGTAAATACTGAGACATGGAAAGAATAACACCGGGAAGAAAATGTGAACACTCAAAACAACTCTTTCAGGTGTTTTCAGCATCAGGCCTTGCTCAAATGCAACTCCTAAATCAATATGAACAACTTCTGCTGTAGCTTGATCAATCAAAATATTCTAGGAATGCCGATCCCATAATCCTACAATGTAACCCACCTGTACACAAATGAACTAGACTTCCATTGCTATCAAATATGAGCCAATCATACTACCAATTAACAATAAGCTATAGCTTCATTTCTCGAACATGACTTCAATATGTATCCTGTCCATGCTTTCATAAGCATTAAAGTTATCCCACAAAACACCCAAAGAAAGTGAATTCGTTAAAGTTCAATCAGATAATTTAGTGTACCTCATTCTTGGCAGCACAAGAAACCTTTGGTAAAACTTCCATGTTTGGAGCAGCAAAATTTAGCAAGGAGGAAAGTATCAGCAATTAAATAGGTTTCAGAAGTTGAAGAAGCCAACACTAAAGACATTACAAGATTTCATATATCAAAACAATAGTCTCATACAGCAACAGTGAAACATATTGAACCTATATTAAAAATCCAATAAACTTCTACCTCTCAAAGTTCACAGATATGCTTCCAAACCAATAAGTGAAAAGACTTCTCTTCACACGAGCTGAATATTTGTGGATAAGACAACAGAATGCAGCATGCCTGTTGCAAGGGAGAATTAAATTTGATCCAAGACTGGCTATAAATAAGTGTAATGCATATTTTGATAGGGAAAAATGAGAATATTCACATCCTCTACTTATCCATTTTTCTTTCTTTTGACAGAGCCAGTCAGGTCAAATGTACATATACAAGTATCTTCTTTGAACAACATCACAAGCAGGCAATTTTTATAGCTGTGACAATCATGAGAGTAATTGAACTCTGGTTGGTAGCATTGCTTTCAAGATCAGTTCGACAAAAGGAAAAAAACTGATATTATCATTAGTAAATAATTATCTTTTAGAGGATTTACAGGAGAGAAGACCCACAAATCCTAAAGTCAATTCCTTTAACAGACCTCACCCCTCATGATTATCTATAATGAATAAAAGGGAAAGTTATGTGAAAATGGAAAGAAGCAATGAAATTATCAGTGGTTCCATTGCTCTACTTATTGTTGAGGAATGTTATCAAAATGAGAATCAGAAATTTCTTGGTATTCAAAATTTTAGCATGAAATTTCAGAAACAGAATGTTAATCGATTAAGAAACAGAGTACAAATTTAGATCACATTATTCCAAGCTAATAGGCATTATATGTTTGATATTTAGTTCCTGGACAAATGCTTCAATCTATTTACACATACCATGGCCATTTTCTCTCAACAAGCCTCTCTTTTATCTGGACCACAACATGCTCCCTCCTGCCTCGTTTTTCAGCATTTGGTGTTTTTGATGAATGAGTGCACGCCTGGAAAGGTAAAAACATTGATTATCCAGAACATCTCCAGATCTTTTAGCGCCAGTTCCTCAGCAAATGAGCAAAACATAGTTCTTGAAGAAATTAAACAAGTTAGTTGACAACTTATTTAATTGTTTTGTTTATTAAATTCAGCCATGCATTTAACCTCACCAAAATCTTCAGAGACTAACCAGAAAATCTATCATCTTCAGCTCGTTGCACGACAATCCTAAGTCTTTGCAAAATTCAGCTTCGGCAACCTCTTCTTGCTTGAGGAGATCTCCAGTGACAAACATTGTATTAAAATTTTGACAAGAAATGGCCAGCTTTCAGCTACATGAGAATCAAATATTGCAGTTAAGATGTTATCTCAACAACTAATAGCGTAAGAATTAACATCAGTGTAGACTTACAATGAGGAATTTCATTAGGTTTAAGCATCGAAGATCTCTCGGACAAAAATCTGCAAAACCCAATAGAGCTCTCACCCTCTAGCCATGTATTCAACAATTATATCCCTTCCTAAAATACAAATAAAGTATATGTTAATGCTAGATATAGTAGAAGGAAAAAGAATTGTGAAGGCAGCAATTATAATTGTAAGAACTACAAGTACGTCTGAGTTATCATCTAGCATGAGAAAAAAATTATTACATGCGACGCCTTTTCACCTGTACGTTTCCCATTATCTCTAGAAGAAGAAACTCTACTAAGTTCTCTTTGTTTTCACTATAAGTTTGTAAGTGCTGAACAATGACATAATAATAAGTTCTACCTATAGAAAATTAACTATGACTTTTCCTTCTTTTCCAATCTCATCTCAGAGACTATCACAATCCTCCATGCAATAGAGCAAGTAGTCAACATATTCTTATCTACAAAAATTAATATATAATAAGCATTTTTTATACCATAATTCTAGTGATCTACTTATTTTCTCTCTCTTCCCTAATTTATTAATTGAAATTACACCTCAATAAAATTTAACTTCTCTTTGTTTTTATTATACATAACTTAATTTTTAATATTCATATTCGAATCTTAAGGCATATTGTAATGGAACGAAGACAATAATAAATAAACAATCGAAGTTGGGTATATTCATAAACAATGTGGTTGCATGCGTGAAATACATAAATAAATATATGTATTTTGTACTCAGAAATTAGAAAGCATAATAGTGTCAATTAAGAGATTACCGACCCCTAATGAAAATAAAAGGAGATTACCCTGGAGGCGTTCCCCTAAATTAGTGTAAATTAAATTTTACTGAAACCCTTATTTTTATCTGCTGAAGAAACCACCAGATCTTATCGCCCTATTGTATGTATTGGGAAAACATAAAAACAGAAAGCGCAAGCACTTGCACTCACCTTCTCTATCGCCTCCCCCATTAGCGGGCGCCCGCACTTCTGTTTCTCATACCATTCATTCATTTTTCATATATTGATCCGTGTTGGTATTTTTTCCCAACTCAAGTCAAGTATACATAAAAGGTAATGATAAGGTTCCTATTTCCCTTATGCGATACATTTGTGTGCATATATATTTTCTTCTGGATTGGTGGCTCGTTATGCTCTGGTATCGCGATTGAATAGCTGCAGTAAGTGAGAACAATTGGGGAAAAATAAAAACTTTATTGGTATTTGTTAATATTTTTATTTTATTTTCTTCGGGTGGTTCTTTGCAATGTTCGGAGATGGACGAGAATGCTACTTATTAATTACTTAATTATGCCTTTTCTTGGGTAATTGAATGTGAAAAGCTTCCAACTTTATCAATCATGTTCAGTGTTTCTTTTTTTGTTGGATTATAAATGACATTGCTGCATTAGTTGCATTCGCCTCGCCCAGAAACGTACTCATGGTGATTTCTGTAATTCTACATTATTCGTGGGATTTTTTGCACACACAGATTCACACATAGTCACATACGCACATACAATATAATTGCAGTTCTACGGTGGCTGACTTAGCCTGAGCTGGCCTGGTTCATCTGGGATGGTCCTGCAGCTTGGAAAAATGATACTAATGGTTTTTTATAAGGCATTAACCGAACAACCTGCATATTCCAGAAATAGTTTCTGCAGTTGATAGTTGGCTTCATAGACAGTTTTAAGAAGGGGAGATATTGAATAATGGATTTATGGTATTCGTTTGATTAGTTTCATCAAAAGAAAGGAAGCACCCGGGACTGTAAATTCAGATTTGTTGAAACAAGTATTTCTGACCTAGTGAACTTCTTGTCTGACAGGTCTGTGCTTTTCAGCGAACAAGTTCCGATGTATGCAAGGAAACTAAAGTATAAAAACCAATGGGATTATGTGGTTAAACGCAGCAAATATCTTTGTAGCTCTAGCCGTCGAGATTATTCTACCGGACAATATCTTTGCACTGCAACAAGAGCCAGTAGCTTGGTTGAGGGATATGTGTCAAATTCTTCTTTATTATCAGGGCTTTCATCCAAGAGATGGTGCAGAAGATCAAGTTTGAGGCCAGATGTTGGCTGGATAAATTATTCGCTAAGATTTTATAGTTCCGAAGGTGATGGAAGGAATGCAAGTGAGGATAAGCGTGTTCCTAACAAAGATGTGGTGGATTGTGAAAAGGAAAAGATTCCTAAGGAAAATACAGCAGACAATTCCAGGCATTGTGATGAACATGCTCGCCTCGGGGAGCATGATCAAAGGGAGTGGCTTAAAAATGAAAAGATTTCTATGGATAATAAAAAGAAGGAGTCCTCGTTTCTAACTCGACGAGAAAGATTTAGAAACGAGTTCCTGCGAAGGATTACTCCATGGGAAAAGATAACAGTCTCGTGGGATAATTTCCCTTACTATATCCAGTACGTGCTATCCCTGATTGCCTGATTCTATATTGCTTTAGTTGCATATAGTTACTTGGTAGTACTTAAAGTTATTATACTTGCAGTGAACACACTAAAAACCTTCTCGTGGAATGCACGGCCTCCCATCTGAAACATAAGAAGTTGACTACAGACTATGGAGGCCGTTTGAATTCTGCTAGTGGGAGAATTCTGCTTCGGAGCATTCCAGGTGAGTTTTTAATCTGCTCTAAACAGTTTTCCTCATTTTCAGCATATGCTTCTTGGAAAGTTGTCAACTAAGTTGCAAGTTTTATTTCTATCCTTTATGAATAACAATAACACTTGGTTTGAAGGTACGGAGCTATACCGGGAAAGATTGGTTAGAGCACTTGCTCGGGATTTACAAGTACCAGTATTGATCCTTGATAGCAGCATTTTAGCTCCATATGTGAGTTTGTAATTTCATTTCCCTCCACCTTTTTGGCCCACCAATCATGTTTAAAAAAAATCTTGCATTATCTTATTGAAAGAGTGAACTTAAGTTCCGTTATACTTTGTGAAATTTGATTATGAAGATATCTACCCCCTCTTTGCATACGTTCTTGCTCTTGATCTTTTTTGTGTGTGCTCCTGTTTTACTAGTGATAAAGCTGCCCAGCTAAAACAAATGCTCTCTTGTGGTTAATTTTTTAAGGATTTCAATGAAGATGAATGTGAGTCAGACGAGGAGAACTCTGAATGTACATCAGAGTCTGAGGCTGAAGATGAAAATGATGCAAGCAATGAGGAGGATTATACCAGCAGCGATGAGGGCAGAACTGACGGAAGTGATGATGAAGTTGATATTAATGTCTCAGCTGAAAATTTGAGAAAGCTTCTCCCGTGTAATATTGAAGAGTTTGAGAAGGTAATGCTTTTTTTATGAAGTTTTGATCCGTATTAGGGCTCATAACGAGAATGAAAGGGGGAATAAGAGAAAAGCAGTGACATATTTTCTCCATATGATAATATTTAGAACTTAATTAGCAGATTTGGTATTTGTCGCATTACTGATGGTGTGTCTGATCAAGAAACTTCTCGATTTCTATTATATGCTATCGAATAAGTGAGATAATCCTTCCATTCACCTGAAGTTGTTGGATACTAGGTTGCATACATAAGTAGCTGTAGTTTGGATCTCCATGAGGGGTATGTGAATCTCTGTAACTTAGATATATATTTTAATAGTTTGTGATCTTTGTATTGCAGAGTGTTTCTGGAGAATCTGAAAGCTCCTCAATATCTTCAAACCCAGAAACTTCAGAAACATCTAATACGGCCAGTCATAAACTAAAGAAAGGTAATATACCTTTTAGTGCCAAATTATATTGTGAGCACAAATGTACAAAGTTATGTTACTTCTGGAGGTGTCTTAAAAGATCCTACCCGAGCATACAATCCCTCGGGCACAATTAGCGGAAAATTTCTAGTCCGCATTCTTTCTTTCTATACCATGACATTGCATATGAGCTTGCATATTCAGGTGATAGCCTCATTCTTGTTAGGAGCTTGGTAAATTCTTCTTCTTATTCTTCATCTGTTCCTTTCCCACCTTACATGCTTAAAGACCATTTTGCGATTTCCACAAATAGAAGTTTGGGTATGCCTAGCCGACTTGATCACTTGAATTATAGATGAAGGTGATCATAGTTTTTTCTTTTGTCATGTAATGAAAGTCCGCATACAATGGTGTTTTATTTTAAGCCTGCAAAATATTTCATATATTTTTTTATTACAATCTTCATATGGTGTTATTTTCTTCATTATAACCAGTAAATTCTTCCTGTGGTACATCATGTTATTTTTTCACCAGGGGATCGAGTGAAGTACATTGGACCATCCATTGGCATTGAAGCAAACAATAGGTAATTGTTTTCACATGATATTTGTCAAGAAACTTAGGTCTTCGACTCTTCGCCTTTTCAATTACGAGTTTCAAAATTGTTAACTTGATTGCTTATGAAACTTGTTGCTGGATGTGCATAATGGTGTTATTTACTTAAGTTTTTTTTTTTTTTTGCATTTCCGATATTCATTACTTGGATGTTTTCTTTCAGCTTGTTTTTATCAAATTCACAGTTTCTTTATTAAAATGTGTACCCTAAACATCATGTATCATGTAAATTCAATTAGTGCAAATTCAACATGAAAAATTGATTGTTTTTGTTGTTTCCACTTTCCCTCGTCATTACATCTCTTGTATGAGCTTTACTGGTTGTATTGCTCAACTATAATTGCCCCCTCCTGTTTTCTGTAGATCTTTCTACCCTTTTTATTGCTTGTATGAAGAGAATTCATTTTAGTGTCTAAGAAATTGAGGGACGAGTATAGAAATTCTTCGATGCTGCAATTAACAGAAAAGAAATAGAAGTACCATCTACCACAAATCAATCCTCTATATGAAGACTTTGAGACTCCATTACCATCTTCTAGGAGTATCCTTTCCCTCAAGTTCAGGAAAGGTAAGAAAAAATGTTGATCCTTCAAAAGTTATCATGAAAGCATATTAGAAGAATCGATATAATAAATCATTAGAGGATGCAGCTGGGAATAGGAAAACCTCTACTTCTGCAAGCATGCTAGGTAAGGAATTTGTGATCTGAATCCAGTCGAATAATTTTAATGTTATTCTAGCTCAAGTTATTAAGGCATGCTTTTCAATTATAAGATATAAACTACATATATATCTAAGCACATACATTCTAGTATAAGGGATTAAGTCTCCCATGTGGGAAGTTTGTCTCTATCAAAAGCCTGGACTATTGTAATGCTGAAGAGTCAGATTCAAGCTGGTTTCAGCTAATCCAATAGCATATATTTCCTTTGACCTTCCAAATACTTTAGAATCCAAGATTCATCACTGCAGGGGGGGAATTTGACAGTAGGGAATTGGAATTTTGGGAATTCAGCACCTTTGTCCAGCTTTATAGTTCTTCTTGTTCGTTCCGGCTGTCAGAGTGGGGGTAGTTGTTGGGGGTTGAGATGTTCCTCATTTAAATTCGAGACTCAGAAAAGCACATTGGCCATAATCTTTCAACTTATCTGCACCTTATCATTGACACATCCAATTCGTCACAGGATTGTATTGGGGAAGATACCAACATCGGATGGTCCAACAAATGCTTATACTATTATTCGTGGCAGGTGGGTTGGTAAGTTGTTGAAATGCATGTGGAGTAGCTACTAATCTCGTGTCCTATAACAGAATGTTTGTTGAATTTCTGGAACAGCTAATTGATAAACATATATTCATCTACCCCATCAGTGCTTTTGCTGATAGTTTCTAGTTTCTTCTATGCTTGCAGTTTCATTTTACTTGAATTGGTTGATTTTTCAAAACACTATATCCTTTCAGGACTTTATCTAGCGGTCAACGAGGAGAGGTTTATGAAGTGAATGAAGACCAAGTAGCCGTTGTATTTGATATTAGTTTCAAGAGAACAGAGGAAGTAGATGAAGCAAAAAGTGCTGAAGCTACTGCAAAACCTTCAGTGTGTTGGCTTAATGGTATATATTACTTACTGAATACCACTGTTAGAACCTAGAACAATAATCTGCAAGGGTGCTGCTTTGTTTATTTTATGCATACTTTTCAGATATTATAAGTTAAACTTCAGTGTTTCTGGTTCTAAAATGCTTTGAGTGATAGTTGCAGAAGAAGAGAGTGGAAGCACTGAAATTCAGGTGTTCTTAGACTTTTTTGTGTTTGTAGTTAATCATGACATGCTCATATAGAAGCTTGGGTTTGTGTAAATATCTACTAGCTGTGATTTCTCATTTAGGATCTCTTGCCAAGGAAACTGGGAGTAGCTTGTGATAAACTAATTTTAGTTGAAGTTGAATGACGTATTTGACTATGGAATTTATGTGGTAAAACTGCTGAAAACTTGACTATTCTTGTAGTAATATATGATAAGTTGATACTTTAGTGCACCTTGGCAATTTCAAGCTTGCCCCCTAATGTATATGAAGTCTGGCACTGTTTCCTTGTGGCTTTAATATGACTTAGTGACCGAAAGAAACAGAGGCTGGGCATTAGGTTTCATTGACAAAATGGTGTTTTACTGATTTGTTAAATTCTGCTGTGCTTATCTGAGATGACTTACATTGTCAGTTTAGCTTATAAACCTTCGTCCTTTGTTTAATTACTATATTTTATAGGTCACATTTAGGGTATGTTTTCTGAAATTCTGTTTTGGAGGCGCAATAATTAGTTTCACTTCCCTTCTCTGCTTACATACTTATGTTCAGTTATATTTCGACTCCTAGAAAATGTATTTCGTCTATTGTCAGAATCGAATATTCACCGTCAACATTAATCCATTCCAGTATGATGATATATGGTAGTAGTTCTCTTATATGATGTCTGCACAATATAAAATTATGTTGAAATTCTGACCCCTCCACCCCTTCCATCACCTTCAAATTGCAGTGAAGGATATCGAACATGATCTTAATGCTCAAACACATGACAGCTATATTGCGATGGAGGTGCTTTGTGAGGTACAAGATTTAGATGACCATAAGAAAACTATGTTTTGAAAAAATTTCATATATGGGGTTCTTTTAGTTGCTGGAATGACATTTTTTCATTATTAATTCAGATTTTGGAATCGCAACAGCCACTTGTGGTCTACTTTCCAGATTCTTCCATGTGGCTATCAAGGGCAGTCTCAAAGTCGGATCGCAAAGAGTTTGTTAGTAAGATGCAAGAGATGTTCGACAAATTATCAGGTCCTCTGGTCTTGATTTGTGGACAAAACAAAATGGAAACAGAATCAAACTCAAAAGAGAAGGACAAATTTGTAAGTTCCAATATGTGATAAACCGATTCCACTTGTGCCTTTTTATGCTCAGCCCGGCATGATCATTTGTAGCTCCTATGAGCTTAACAAAGCAAAAATCCTCTTGACCTTTCTTTTGGTTTTTGACAGACAATGATACTTCCAAACTTGGGCCGTCTTGCTAAGTTGGTAACTCTCACTAGCTCTAAAACTTTTTTATATGCATTCGCTCTCTCCAAAGCTTTCCTTAGCAAGTAATTAGACTGAACAAGACTGTTGCTACTCTTGATGTTATCTCAGATATTTGATGTTTTTTCTCAGCCTCTTTTGAAGAGACTTGCAGAGGGATTAAGACCTTCTAAACGGTCTGGAGAGGATGAATTATATAAGCTATTCACTAACGTGGTGTGTTTAGATCTGCCGAAGGTACTTATTCATAATGTCATTATCGTTATAAAAAAATTATTTCATTTTGGACCCAGATGTTGTTGTTGCTTTGATGAAAACTATCTATTTTTCTTGATGATTGATTTTTCTCCACTTGGCCATCTATCTGAAGAGCTCTCTGAATTTATTTTCATTAATTGAGATTTTTTCCCCCGTGTCCGAGAATATTTTTCTTCACAAGCTTGTCTTGATCATTTTTCATTGCTAAACATTCTAAAAATCTTTGGCATTCTATTGTAGCAGAGTAATACATATCAATTAGACATACACAGACTGAAAATCTGAAAATTAAGCTAGTTCTAATTTGTTATACCTTGATAATATAAAATAACGTTCTAGTAGGAAGTGACTGCGGAATGTTCTTGATGATCACAGGAGGAAGATCTCTTGAAGATATTCAACAAACAGATTGAGGAAGACAAGAGAATTGTAATATCACGAAGCAACTTGAGCGAATTACACAAGGTTCATTTGCAATTGCATTGCAGACTTGCAGTCACATGTTGACATACTTTATTTTGTTTCTCTTTCATCCCGCAACAAAGCTGCTAGGTCTTAATCACTTTAATTAAGAGTTTGTGCTTGTTTATTTCAGGTTCTTGAGGAACATGGATTATCATGCATGGACTTGTTACATCTAAACACTGATGGTGTTGTACTGTCAAAACAGAGTAAGAAACTCATTTGCGGATCTATGTTTAGATGTAAATGATTATGCTAAACTTAGAATTCCTGCATGCTACTATACATCTTGATCTAAAGATCTTGTTAAGGTCTTTCTGAATTTATGTCTTAGGAGGACAAGTTTCTTATTTAGAGTGATTCTTTTTCAGCCCCATTCATCCTGGTGCATTATGAAATTATTTGACTGGTAGATAGGATACTTTTACTTTGTTTATAAGAGGTGTGTTCCATCAAATGATGATATGGGATGAAATCTTTTTCAAAGGACCCACCTAAACATTGTAAGCTAGTATAAGTAGTTTCATTTCAGTTTCTGTGCTAGGCAGTTATTTAAGTGCCCTAACAGTGCTAACACAAATAAGTTCATCACCATGGAGGATCAATGACTTCTTATGCAAAAAAAAGGAGGATCAATGACTACCGAACAATATGCCAACATCTTCTAAGAGCTTAATGTGTGTCTTTTGTCTTGATGAAAGAGATGCAGGGTCAGTTAATTGACTTTCGTCTTATTATTTAGAGTTCTGAAGCAGTTCTCTTAATTGTAGTTGTGCTAGACTTTCATTCTCTTCTTGTGTGGAAACTCCTAATTGTGAAGGGGGGACCCAATCATCACGAGAAAAGGTTGATTTTTGCCATGATTCAACATTAACCGCCATGAATGATGAATTAACTCAGATACCATTACCAACAAGAAGCGCTGTAACGTATGAGTCATGAGATGAGACTGATTGTAAAATATGGCAAAGTTGTGCTTATTCTTGTTTATTTTAATATTGAAGCCTTGCAGATCATGGTGCAGTAGATGATGCATTATTCATGTTAAAATGGATGGAGAAGATTAGACTTATCAAAATTAATACTATCCTCCTATTCACTTTTCTTATGACTACATGTTATCCTTCTTTTGTTTTCAATGAATTTCAGAAGCAGAGAAGGTGGTTGGCTGGGCCAAAAGTCATTACCTATCCTCATGTCTCCTTCCTTCAGTCAAGGGGGATCGGTTGCAAATTCCTCGTGAGAGGTGGTTATCTCTCTGCTTGTGTTTTTCTGAGAACCAGTTTTATCTGCATCATGTTGACTGCTGTAGGTTGTCTTGTGTAGCCTTGAACTTGCAATTTTGAGGTTAATGGAGCAGGAAACAGCATCGAAGAAGCCGTCCCAAAATTTGAAGGTTTTTGCTTACTCTTATCACGAATTGACTTTGCATCTTTTCTATTATATTGAAGCAATACATATTGCAGAATCTTGCTAAGGATGAGTATGAGAACAACTTCGTTTCAGCAGTGGTTCCTCCAGGAGAGATTGGTGTGAAATTTGATGATGTGGGTGCACTTGAAGACGTGAAGAAGGCACTAAATGAACTTGTGATTCTGCCTATGCGGAGACCTGAGCTTTTCGCTCGTGGAAATTTGTTGCGGGTAAATTACTGTCACACATATTTGCAATTTTCATTTCTTTTGCCCCTTCATATTTGTGAATGTAATTTTCCTGTCAGCCTTGCAAAGGTATATTACTTTTTGGTCCCCCTGGAACTGGAAAAACCCTTCTGGCGAAGGCACTTGCAACAGAAGCGGGTGCAAATTTCATTAGTATTACTGGTTCAACACTTACATCTAAGGTAAGCGAAATAATATCCAAGTGTTTTTTGAACTCATTCTCCGTTGTCATTCCTTAGTGCATTTATCTGTTAATTCTTAAAGCTTCCACCAGCGAATTCATATACTGGTTAACAGTTTTTGCTTGCCTTTGGATGCAGTGGTTTGGCGATGCTGAAAAACTTACTCGTGCACTTTTCTCCTTTGCCAGCAAGCTGGCTCCTGTTATAATTTTCGTTGATGAGGTGAGACCACTTCTGTCTTTTGTGCTTCCTTGTGGACTATACTGAAACCTTGCTCATGATACTTTATTCAGTATCTTTAAGTGCAATTTCAACAGTATTTGGAATGATGGAATCTGACAGCAGCTTAGTGCATATTTGTAACTGATAAAGCTCACTAGTTTTGTCATGAGACAATCCTGCTTTGGCCGCATTACTATCTTTCCCCGTGTGCTGAGTGCAGGTTGACAGCTTACTTGGTGCTCGTGGTGGTGCTTTTGAGCATGAGGCAACTAGAAGAATGCGAAATGAATTTATGGCAGCATGGGATGGCTTGAGGTCAAAAGACAGCCAGAGAATCCTTGTGCTTGGTGCTACAAATAGGCCATTTGACCTTGATGATGCTGTCATTCGTCGTTTACCAAGAAGGTAGTATAAATTTCCTCATGTCAATTACTAAATGTCAGTTTCATTTCTATTGCACAAACGGCAAACTAAGAAGTCTAAGATGCACGAATTGCTACTCTGATGTGATATGTTTGCTTGACATTAGGATCTATGTTGACCTGCCAGATGCTGATAATCGTCATAAAATACTCAAGATAATTCTAGCTCCAGAAAATCTAGAAGCTGGGTTTCCCTTGGAACAACTTGCAAATTCTACCGAAGGTTATTCTGGGAGCGACCTGAAGGTGATGACAGTTTCATACTCTGCAAACAGAGTTAATTGCTACTTTTTCGTAACTAGTCTTCGCATTTTATATTGCAGAACCTCTGTATTGCTGCAGCATATAGACCTGTACAAGAATTGCTGGAAGAAGAAAGCAAGGTGAACAATGCAAAATCCTATGATTTTCCTAGCTTCATCATTACAATGCAGTGATAACTGATAACCTTCAGTCTGTTGGTTGTAGTCACAAAGCCTAACTTTACAATCACTCACTAAAAGTTAACATCAATGCATTATAAACTACCTTATCCTATTATAAGATCCTTTATTTATATCAGTTGTTTATGCATGCACTTGGAAAATATTATGAACTCATTCATCTAGCCTTAGGTTTTTCAAGCTGTGACGTCTTTACAATGTTACTCATGTCATAAAAGGAGACAATGGTAGTAAGTTGGGAAAATTTTAATGCAACACCAGGTCCAAGGATCCTGGAGAGACGAAATGCATGATGATAGATGTAATGACTGTCACAATAGATGTTGCTAAAAAGTTATCTTAAAGGATAAAGACACCTCCTGGAAAATAAGTAGGGTTTACAAGTGTCATTTCCTCATTCTCCTATCCGCTATCAGAATATGCATTTCGTGTTTTTCCAACTTGACTATACCTTTGTTCTTAGCATCTGTATGATCTACTTGCAGGGTGGAAAATTTGATGGAGTTCCGCTTTTACGACCGCTCAAGTTGGACGATTTTACTAACGCTAAAACCAAGGTAAAATCCACCCAAGTTATGCTAAGGCTTCGCATGGCCTCATAATGTTATTAGGACTGTACCCAAATGAATGCTTTTCATATTGTTCTAGAAGGGGACATGCTTATAAAATGATGTGCCTTCAAAAGCTTTTTATGTTTTCTTCAAGGTGGAAGGAAATCTGGACTAATATTATATCGAATTTGATCACTGTTTTTTAGGTGGGACCATCAGTTTCCTTCGATGCATCCAGTATGAATGAGTTGAGAAAATGGAATGAACAATATGGCGAAGGTGGAAGCAGGAAAAAGTCGCCATTTGGTTTTTGATACTACCATCAACCGGTACCTGGACAACCCGTTTTTTCCCTGTAGGAAGTTAGAAGATGCAAAAAGTGTTACCTGTAAGGTAAAATAGCTTTTTCCGCCCACAGAGAGAGAGAGCGGTTGTGGACAGAAGCTTCGGTACATAACTTTATGTGGTAGATCTCATAGTGGGCATAGAGGCAGAAAGAGCAACAGGCTAATTTGTCGTTGTATCTTTAGCAATTCTGACTTGGTAATCTTTTTTCTTTTCTAAATTATAATTGATTATAGTTTATAAGTTCTAATGTTTCAGTTGATTTTGGGCAGTCGTATCTTTTATACCACCCCTTAATTTTTATTTTTTGGCTGCTTATTACAAGGTGGATTATTCTACCCAACTGATTAACTCTTGATCTTGGCATTGGATCTGAAACTGGTTGCAAATTGTTCTTTGTCACTTTCTTAATAATATTGTAATTGGTACAGAAACTATTGTCCGTTAATCCATGAACTTATTGAAGTTTCATATGCATTAAATTATTGTTTTGATAAATTGATAATCATATGTCCATTTTTTCTTTCGAGTACGGTACAAATTTTCGGACTACTATTGAGCTGAACTCTCTTGTTTGTATTATATCATATGTCCATATAGAGCCATCCTTTGACTAAAATGTCTGACAACCTATTTCTAACAATGATATGAGACAAATGAAACGTGAGCTGCAGAGTTTATAAATTGAAAAAACATATATCTCCTGAAAATAACTAAATAAGCGGAATGGATCGAAGTTTTCTTTGTGGTCAATCAAGTTCCTTTTATTGTCCAAGCCAATTACATGTTCACCAACATATCGCAGTTTTACCTTAAAAAACAAGAGAAGAGTCTGTCCTTTTACTTAAAAATTTCAGTTCTGAGTACTAAATTGAGCTTATTCTTCCTCCTCACACTTGCTCTTTTGACGAAACTACAAGACCGAATAAAGAATTGGAAGAAGTATATAACATATATCACACGAAATGTCTGGATAAAATCAGATTTGAGAAAAGTTACAAGGCTCATTCACCGCAGCAAATCCAGACAAAATATAAGTACAAAACCTCGTAGCCGTCGTTGTTGTCGGAACAACGTTTTCACAAAACTCCCCAAAACCCGTGTGAAATTTACAAAAAGAGCCCTCTCTCACTCTTCAGATCTCACCTCAATTTAACAGTAACAGCCACAGCCCATCACAGACGCTGTGCTCCACCGCTCCCAGATTTCAATTTGGATGGCTGTATCTCGCAGAGAAGGCAAGTTAATATTCGTGTTAACTGTTTCTTTGCTCCTCGCAGATTTATTTTGTTTCCCACGTCTTTGTTGCGTTGTTCTTGCATCACCAGAATCCGACGCGTCTCTAAATTCTAACCCAGCAATCGAAACAGACAGCAAAAATGACATCCCGTTTAGGCAAAATGACAACCCTTTAGCGGAAACTTGCGTTGATTACGATTTGGTAAGCAAGCAGCAGTTCCAATTGGAGAAACTTCAAGAATTAGTTCAAAACCTCACCCAGCTTGTTGATAGGTTAGAATCCCGATTTTCTGATGATCCGGGAAGAAAAAAGATGCATTCTTTATCGTCATACGGTGATGAAAGCGGTATTGAGAAAATTAAGGAAGAGGATAGTTTGTCTGCTAAAGGAGAGATGCGAGGAGGAGGTGGGATGAAGTCGGGGCCGATGCTAGTGACTAAGTATAACACGTTTTGGGCGGAGAGGTTTCAGTTTGTATCGGCAGTTAAGTTGAGGTCGAGCCCGACTTGTGTTAATGTGCTGCCTAATAAGGATTTTGAGGGTTTGAGCAAGTACTTTGCTGTTGGGGATGATAAGGGGAAGTTGTATCTGTTTCTGAGGAGTGGGGAGGTTGCCTTGGAGTTCGAGGCCTTCCCCGAGGTGGAGAAGCCCTCACCAATCTCTGCCATTGTCTCTTACTTGTCACTTTACAAGAATGAGACCATGATTGTCACGGGCCATGACAATGGCGTTATTGTTATGCATCGGGTTTGGGAGACGTTTAGTGGTGATGAATGGAGCTCGCTTCATGTGGAGCGAGTTGGGAGATTTGAGATCCCGGAGTCGTGGGGTTTGCGGATTAGCATCATGGAAGTGCACCATGTTGGTAGGAGGAGGTACATTTTGGCAACAGATGAAGGTGGAAAGATTATGGTGTTTAAGGAGGATGGGACACTATATGGTACTGCTACACCTAGTAAACAGCCGATTGCATTCTTGAAGCAACGCCTGTTGTTTCTTACAGATACTGGGGCAGGCTCGTTAGATTTGAGAACCATGAAACTGAAGGAGACAGAATGCGAGGGTTTGAACAGCTCTCTTGCAAAAAGTTATGTTTTTGATGCCATGGACCGGTCCAAGGCCTATGGGCTGACGGTGGAAGGGGACTTGGTTCAAACATTGCTGCTAGGTGACTTGATGAACTTCAAGTGTCGGGTGAGATCAATGAGGAAGCTGGACATGGACGAACCTCTGGCCTTGCAGGCGATCAAAGGCTACTTGCTGATTGCTAACAGGGACAAGGTTGATGTGTATAATGTCTCGTCTCAGCACTATGTCCGTGCTGGCGGGCTGAGGCTCTTGTTCTCTGCCGGCCTTCATGAGATCATAGCGCCTTTCCTAAACCAGCAACAGGGTGATGTGAACATGGAGAAGAGAACGGGCGTGCCCTTGATTACCAGTGACCATGAGAAGCTCGTGATCATCAGTCTTGGAAACGGATATGTTGCCATGTATCGTTCCAATCTCCCCGTGTTCAAGAATGAGTTCAACAGCATCTTGTGGACGAGCCCTGTCTTGTTTTTCATTCTCTTCCTCTTCGGAGCCTGGCAGTGTTTCGCTAACAAGAAGGAGGCGCTCACCTCTTGGGGCCCTGATGACCCCTTCACTTCAGCATCTGTCACGAGTGGAGCTCCGTTAGGTTCAGCCACTGGCGACAGATCCTTCACAGATTCTTCAAGAAACTCCGAAATCATGGAGCTAAGAGGCAGTGGTCTGAGAGGCTCATCGAGGTATGCCTCCCCAACACGGTATTCTGGTGGAGCGCCCAATCCATACAGGCCAGGTGGCGCTGATACGGATTCTAGACCTGCCCCACATCATTACAGGCCTAGCACTGACACGGATTCTAGGCCTGCAACGAATCATTACAGGCCTAGTCCCGATACAGATGCTAGACCTTCGCCCGTGGACCCCCGTTTCAGAACAGCAGAACTGAAGTATAGGGGGGCGAACGTCGAAGCTTCAGCTGTTCCAAAGAGAAGGGAAAACCTCTTTGTAAATAGCCAAGTTGTGGATGATAGCAACTGAGCTTTTGCTATTACCATATTCTACAATGATATAACTGTGTTTACCTCTAAACTTGGCTGTACCTCTACTTGTCATTTTGTTACATTATATCAAAGAACAAATAATTGCCAAATTTGAGGCACTTATGTCTTATACTAGCTCATCTCACTGCTCTACTCCATCTTCCAATGCTGCTTTTCTCTTGAATACTTACTACTTCTAAAGCTATTCTTTTTCTTTATTTGCCAAAAAGTTAATCTAGATTCCCCCCTCTTTGATTTGGATATTGGAACCCCTCATATTGTTTTTTACCTTTGTTTGATGCTTTTTCCATTTCTGGGTCCTGGTCAGTGGTTACTTTGAAGCATTTATTTTGCGTGATAGATAAAAAATGATACACATTAAATAATTTGATGGATTTGATGATCAAATAAGTTCAAAAATTAGTCGATCTATTGAAATAAATGGTAGATTAGCATATATATTATTTTTATCTATGTATCTATCCTATCGCTCAAAATGAGTGTTCTTTTAGTATTTTGGTTTGGTGAGAAGATCCGATGTGCCCAAGAAGCCATTGCCTCCTTTTACTAGATTGCACCACATGGTGCTTCCACGGGGCGTGTAGGCATCGTAAACTTCGCTGTTGTCTATGTTAGGCAAGGTGTATGCTAGCTAAGGGAGTGTCATGTGGCGCAGTCTAGTAAAAGCTATTGTTGTCGAATTTTCATGAGTGTTATTAATAATGGCTAATTGTTTCTAAAATCAAGAACTTTATCCATAATTCATTTTCTTCAATGAAATTTAATTTGTAACACTAATAACATGAGCTCGTTTCATAGTTTTTTTCCCCATGAACTCTAGTTTATGACATAAATTTACAGTTTATTGCAATTATTCCCCAAAACAAAAATTTGGCCAAATTAGTGGAGAGGAGTTCATACCACTATCACATGTGTAATGTAAGAAGATGAGGTTTTTAAAGTATTGTTACAATATTTTAGAAAAATACTATGGAAAAAATATGATTTTAAAAGCAATTAACCCTATGAATAATAGAGCAATAAGAATAGAAGAAGCAAGGTTTCACTTTGCAATGACTAGTTTGAAGCCCAATGTTGTAAAGTGTAAATTACTCAATTCAATTTCAAGCCTAATCTCTCACTTTCAGAATCTGAATAAGGCCCAGTTTCGTATTTCAGCTCTCCCAACTCACTAAAATGTGCTATGGAAGTATTTTATTTAGAATAAAAAATGATATTTACAGGATAGCATAAAAAGGATTTTCACATACTTCATATTCAAAATCTCGAAGAAGTATTAGATGAACTAATATTATTAGAGAAACTCATGAACTCTAGGTGGCAAACATTTTTTATCTTCTAAAATAGTCACTTTCAAAGATGGATATGTATCATAAGTGTAACTATATGCAGGAAAACGAATGATTTCGACGTGTATATAAGTTCGATGTACCGTTTTCTTCAAATATTTTATATTTGGATTATATTGTATCTCATTCATAAATAAGTTTTTCTCTCTCATCTTAGAAAATTTGGACACAAGAAACAAACATTAAAATCAGCAAATTTTGATCAACCGCCACTAGTAAGTAGAATAGCTTGTTCACGCGCGACAAACAAATGGACATGTGGGGGGGTTGTACCACGTGCACCGTGACATGGACCCAACACAAGCGTCGTTTTTTCCTAACAAAATCAATTAAGCATTGTTTCATAATCAATTAACCATAGCACATTGCAATTATTTAACACATAAAAAGGGGGTTAAATAAACTTCTCCCTTATGCCTTAATATTAATTTGTATGTGCCTCTAATGACAAGGTTGGTTTCTTGAGAATGATTAAAAGAACCCTTAACCATCCAATTAGATGATATCAAATTAATCAATTAATCGAAATGAATCTTACTAAATCCATCAATAAATCGACCATTTTCCGACATTAAAATCGTAGGCAATTTTATTTGGAGGGATTGAGCGGATAAAAAGGATTGTGTCTTAGATTTGGATACGTCAATGGTTTTGAAAGATGATGGAATTTATGTTTGTTTGTCGCCTCGCCCGCACTCACGCATGCCTATTCACAACTAACTATTTGTCTCCACCACCACCATTCATTCTCTACATTTTTGATCTATTTATATAAATGTTATGTCTTTGCTTTATATATAAACAAAATATGTATTCATATAGAGAGGCCGTGTGCTAAAAATTAGTGAGGTTGATTATACTATATAATTTGTTTACTAATACGTCGGAAAAATGTTGGGCATGTCAAAAAACCACACCACTTAGGGATGATAATCATGGGAGGAGTGATATGTCGAGTGTTATCGATTTATTGATAGACAAACAGTGGTGGATCCAGAACTAAAAAATAGAGGGGACGAAATAAAATGATAAACAATTAAATATAATCTCTAATACGTTCAAAGCTTTCGTTTCTTTATACAACACGTCCATCTCTCTCTCTTTCTCTCACCCTCACATGTTCACACTTCTATTTCTCAAATTTTCTCCTATAGATCCAGTCATTCGGACGAATGGATGACCATGACCATTTCACGGCGACTCTAAGAGAAAATTAACCATCGGGGCCCGACCCCCCCTACATCCGCAGTGTAGACAAGTATTATGGTTTTTCTGGTTAATAAATATATTTATTAAAATTTAACCAATTGATCAAGAAAATTTAAGCGAACAACTTGATAATCTATCTTTGGCACGTGGGAAAGCGTGGCCGACGTAATTAATCATTTTAATTGTGTCATTAGCACGTAGGCGTTCACATGCAGGGTAAAACAAAAGAGGGATACCACTAATCTAAAATCAAATATTCTATAATCATAATTAATTCCGTTCGTATTATAATTTTTTTTGCAGTTAACCACTAGCTAAAGCCTAAGGTACCGTATGCTAGCTTAGATAAGATAAGATGAGATAAATTAAGTGAGATGGGCTTTAAGATTAAAAATTACTGTTGAAATAAGATAAGAGTTTAAATATTGTTGTTTGATAGATAAGATAAAAATGA
>JAYDZE010185439.1:0-21415 GCA_034509125.1 Monilaria moniliformis | reverse complement strand
TATATATATATGGTATCTAAAGATTGTCTATTGTTTATATTTCTTCTTTGCTTAAATATTCAAGTTTGATGCAGTTAAATTTAAAGATGTGAGGCTTAAATAATTACTCAATTAATTGTGGTGATCTATGAAATATGTATCTTATAATTCCTAACGTGTTCAAATTTGAAATTTGGGGGTCATTGATAACAATGATAAATAATTATGTTTTTTTATTTATTTTTGTAAAACTATTAAATAGCCTAAAAATTTAAAGTTTATGGTTAAAATCCAATCATTAACAAAAGAAATTAGTGATGAAATAAAAATAAGTGAAAACAATTGGTTAGCAAGTTTGTACACGTAGGCTGAAAAACTATGACGTTATGACCAAAGTGTGGAAGAAAAAACGAAGAGAAAAGGAATTCACATCATTTAAAAATTTGAAAAAGATTTTCCACGTGTCTCGTTAATTTGAGTTAGATTTTCGTTCTCAAAATTTCGTCCAAAGATGGAAAACTTTTGATGATATATTTTGAGAGGAAATTCAGTTTTGAAACGGTTGCCATTAATCAAACCATAAAGTAGAAATATGTAGAACAAAAATATTAGTTTATGTTTGTGATTAGCATTTGGTGACGTGTACCATTTTTGGTATTATGTTTTATTTTGGAATATTTGACATTTTCTTGAATTCCTCCGCACACTGTGTCGCACTCATATCCACTAGTTAACTGCTTAGGCTACGACTTAAGATTTTCATCAAATTAGTGAGTAGGTTCGGATTATGTCGTTTTTGATAATTATACAAATCCCTGCCCACAAATGTCCAAAGCTAGGGAGGTAATCGGTGAAAAAGTATTTCACCCACTTAATTGTGGACAAAATATAACTATCGTCCAAATACTATTTGCGTGTGTATTTTAAATTACCAAATATTATTAATAATATCGTATGAGTATACTCCTACTTCCGTATTTTTTTTTTCTCTTTTATTGATCAAACAGGTGGTTCTTTGACGATTCATATGATGGATAGATTATAAATCATTTTGCGTTTATTCTAAAATCCTATTATCAATCATACTTCTACGGTTATTTATTCTATTATGGGCTGTTTGTTAGTAGTAATAAGACTCAGATAAAATAAATTAATTGAGTCCAACAGTGCACTTTTAAACTTCGGCCCGTCGGCCCAAGATAACTCATCGCGTCCCGCTCCAAAAACCCCTTAAATGGCATCGTTTCTTTCTTCAACAGTAAAAAATGGTGTGATTAAACATTATTTAATCAACATTTTCGGATCTGGCATCTCCCTCTCTACTTTCTCTTGCTCCATTGATGGAACTCTCTCTATCCCTCTCCCCCTTGAGGCGGCGACGATCGGCGGTAGTGGTGGTTGTGCGCCTGCCGCCACGGCCACAGTTTTTCTGATCTCCTTCTTCAATTAAGTTTCGATTAGGTTTGTTTGTTCGATTTCTATTGGATTTATAAAATTGGTGTGAGTCTATGATGATTTCGTTGAGAAAATCTAAGCCAAAATTTCAGTTGGTATTAGATTTCTTTGCAATTGCGTTTCGATTTCTTCTCAATTTCATATCGATTGGATTTCGAGCTCCGTTTTCGATTGAGTTTATTTATGGTTGAATTATTGTGTTTCTGGGTTTTTGTGTGTTTGTGGTCGACGGTGGGCGGCGACGGATGGCAGATTGCGACGATGGTGGTGAAGGGGAAGGCGACAGAAGGGATTTGGCGATGGAGCAGAATTTCTGATCCCTCCCCTCCATCGTTTGGGTTTTTTTCCCATCGCATCAATTAACTTTAATAGTCATTGATTAATTAATTAGACACTCTATTATAATTTAATTAATCTTTAGCAAAATTTACAATAATCATGATTAAATTAATCAATACATATTAATTTATTTAAGTTAATATATAGCAAATTTTACATAAATGAATAGATCTTAATGTAGCTAGATTAATTAAATATTCAATAATTAATTAGTGCTAAATATATATTTATTAAATAATACTTTAATTAGAAAAATAAGATAAATATATTCCAACAATATTCTTCTAATAGGTTTTAGTGATTCAACAAACCAATCAACATGACGGCGTCCATATGGACAAAATTAATAACGACATCATTTTGATAATTGAAAATTGAAATAATAATTAAAAAAGTTGAATTTGGATATTCCAAATGACACAGTTTAAATTATATATCTTAAAAAATACACATAATTTGAAATATCAATGTTTAATATTAACAAAGAAATATTAACGTATGTAACGAAACAACGCTACTATTTTTTCTTTCTTTATTTCTTTGTTTTGGAGTATAATAATCAACACTTAAAATTCTAAGAGATTAGCAATCTTGTTTTTCGCCAAAGGATCCGTCTTGAAATAGAATATAACTACTTACATTATTTCCAATAATTTTAGTAAAATATATAACCAAATCCATCTAATTCTGTGTGATATTCGATGCAGAAAAACAAAATGGTTGCAAGAAACTCAATACATATACATGAAAGAAAAATGAAGTGTATAGATTTGTATTTTTTTTAAATCATTTTATCTTACTAAAATTGTGACAGAAGTAAAGTCGGGGAGGTTGTGTCATAATTTAGGTTGTATTTGTAGAAATTAATTATGTGGAAACACAATAATGACCTTAGAATTATAAATTGATTTATGCAACCGCCCACGATTTCACATAATGAACTCCACTTGCATTTACAGAAATCAGCAATATATACACTCAGATTTAGATATGCAATGTCCAAGCTCACACAAATTCTCCATCTTACGAGTCAATGTTTTATTTTATAAAAATAAAAATTATTTGAAGAAATACAAAATAATACACACACGTTAATTATTTTAGGGGAGTTGGGGGAAGTATCTTACAAATCAATGGTTCCAAGTCTTCGTTCCTTCGAAATTAACGAGAATAATTAGCAAGGTGTTGGATATTGATCAGATTAAAAATAATTTCGAATTCAATGATTAAAATCTAATTTTCGATTTAATCTTGTGGAAGTGGAAATTAAAGGATCATAAAAGCAAAACATTTAACATAAGAACATAGTGTTTGGATAATTCCTTTGAACCGTAGTGTGTTCGCATCCAAATAATATAATACTATATTAAATTCTTAATCCATTTTCATACGATATTTTCAACACACGAAATTGTAGGATTGGGCTAAAATAGGAGGGTGTCTTAAACATTCTTAAATACTAACAAAGGAGAGAGAGAGAGAGAGAGAGAGAGAGAGAGAGAGAGAGGAATCTTAGCTTTGTGAATCATAAATTGTGTCCAACGAGTTATATTCCTATGTCTCTCCTATCTTATGTTATGTCAATTTCCTATAACAAGTAGGATTCTAAATGCTATACTAAAATAATTATTAGCTATTACAAATAGCTAATAGCTAATACCTAATTGTATAATTATGAAGTATCATTTATTCTCGGATTGAACTATTTTATATGCAAGCTCATAGTTTATGAAAAAATTATTTCTTATGAATCTTTAGGAGCATAAATAATATATTATAAACCCGTCACAAATGTAGGAAGGTGGATCGGGTACCATAGACCTATAATCATGCACGCCAATAATCAAATAAATAATTAGAACTCTTTATTTATTTATTTATTTATTTATTTGACTTATTAATTCCGATATCACTCCACTATTAAATTGGAAATGTACTCTCATTAACTGTAGTGCATATTTACTCTATAGATCGAATAGTCCGTAAGTACAATAATCTTACATATTAAAGTTTCCAAGTCTTCGTTGCCTCCAAATTAACTAATATATTATTAGGAAATAATAGGATTCATTCAAATATTCAAATTGTTACTACATTCGAATATCATATTATAAAAATAACATTAGACTTTGGGCTTGCAACTTTAAGGTTGACACAGCCCACAATAAACTCATCCACAACAACAGGATGTTGTTAACGTTGTTGCTGCCGTAACTAGGTATCAAGTTGCATGATTACAAATTAATCTTGATAGACAAACTAATTAGAAAACTAACTATGTCATTTACTCATAATTCCAAGCTTTTAAGAATTGATTTGAAAATTGAGTGGAAATGAATAGATTTGATATTAGAATGGAACTCGTACAGCTGATATCCACAAAAAATGGGGTATTAAATAAATTGTATACTATTGATTCATTCCATTATAGACCAAGAGTTTGAACATTCTAAGGTCTAAACATTTCGGGTCGATAATGGAATGTCGAAAGTGACAAATTAATGAAAATTGAGAAATAAAAATGCGAGAGGAATAATTCTAGAACCTTCGTTATCTGAGAAAAGGATAGAGACCATATAACTAGCTGAATATTTCGATAAGAATTACAACACTTTCATGGCGACAACGATACGTGGTGATAGCTTCCATAATATGCGTTGCTTATGTAGTCAGATGTGTGCTTAAGTACATTGAATAGTTCATTTACTGTGACCGCGACTGCGACTTGTGAGGCTATTAGGTTGACAAGACGTAAATTAATTAGAGACGCACTCTCGAACCATAAATGTTCATAAGAACTACTACTTTTATTGATAACAAATGTTACTTTTATTTGAATATATCATAACAAAGAGCTAATACAATTTTTTGTCAATTAATTACTGCTCTTGAAGGGCTCTTTTAATTTAGATTTTTTCAGTTTTCAGTGTGTTCTAGTTGATCAAGCACTTAAATTTTAGTAGCTATACCTGAAACTATCCTTAAGAAAAAGAAAAAGATATTTCTTGATTATTAGATTCAGTATCATGTTAAATATTTTTTAGGATTGTTAGGTAGCAAAATGAATGATCTAATAGAAAATAGCCTGTGTCATCTTCACCATAGATGGCTCAAGCGACTAAACAACAAAAGAACCTTATCTGGCTTGATAAGCCTTCGCATCAAACAGTTGGCCACCGCAACTACTTTCCATCCCGGTTCTCTCTTCTTTGTCGCATTTCAATCTCGGTTACTATGCCACATGTAAAAAATAGAAATCAAATACGAGATTGAAACATAGTAGAGGATACGGAAAAGAACTCGAAAGACCAACTTCAACGAGAAGGAAAAACAGAAGAGCACACAATGAACTTAATATGCATTAACTCGCGTGTCACATACCAAAGTGAACAAAAAAGCTGTGTATTCCAGATCATATGACCGAATCTAATTTTATTATAATTTTGCTGCATAACATCGTACACTTGCTAAGCTGCAATACAAGAGAAAACAGAAGAGGCAACCATTTTCACACAGACGCCCACTACAATAAAAAACAAAAGCATCTCCTCCTGGGAAAAAAATTGGTGGAGGCGACAGATCAGATGAGGTACATTCATATGACTAACATGGTGCATTCCTTTTCACTCGTAGCACTCGAGAGAAATAGAAAATACATCGTCGACCAAGTGAAAATAATAATGAGCACATCAACAGAAACTAACAGAAACGGGAGTCACCTTGAATGAACTGCATTAGTCTCATATAAAGAAAAGGGAATCGAGAAGATGATACCATCATAGAAAGGGTGGTAAAACTCAGGCATATGTTAGCACCCACCTCTTGTTGTATGCAGAAAGCATGTTACTTTGCATTAAATGCAAAAGGCAAGACAAGCAGCTTCTGATATACAGAAAGACCTGTATCAACTTCAGCTGCAGAGTAGACAGTGGATATAAACACATCAATATCAAAATTGAGAAGGCATGTGAAAATTGTGATATCAATTAATGGGCAAACATGCATCACTTGACGAACCTTCTTGAAGTCTGAAGACTGTTTCAGATCTTTCTAGCTATTAAAGCCACATTCCTTGGAGATAATACAGGATCAAATAAAGGTACCATAACTGCCTCACTAAGCACATTGCTCTGCTCCTGGAGATACAGTAGCCTATCGAGCAGCAGTAACGTTTCTAAAATAGGTCCTAGAGCAGCCCGTAGTGTCCAATACGGCCCAACAAGTTCCTGCAGTCAATAATTTTATTCATCTGATATTAAGAGAATATACTAAGAAAATACTGCAACCCCAAATATTTTAGAATATATTTTTCAATATCTATAACATAGGAATTTGTATAAAAACAAGAAACTAAAAGAGCACTACCAGATACAAATATTAAAAGCCAGTAGCCTTTCATAAGAGGCTCTAAATCACCTAAATATTTGTGGATTATAGACATACACGAAAACATGCAAACCCTGTAAAATGAATGGATACCCATATATACACTTGAGATGAGAGAAGGAAAACATACAGTTTCCCACTTGATGAAAGGTCAGATTTAATGACCCTGCATGTAAACATGCTTGACAATGGAAAACTGTATCAAGCCACATTTGAAGGCAAAGGACTTCTTGCCGTTCAAAAATTAAAGAAACCCAAAATCAGATTTAACAAATATTCAAACAATTCACAGAAGTACCATACTTCCTAAACCAGCATCTCAATGAATTTTCTTATCTTTCTCAGAGCTATTCTTTTCAACTATATAGCATCCTTCCATACACAGGACTAACAAAACTACATTTCAGATGGCAAAATTTCATTGTACTGCTAAACCTACTAGGTGCAGTCTAATAACCAAGTCATGTTAATATTAACCTCTGTCAAGAGCAGCTATTCCAATGGTGCTCAAAATGGTCCCCAGAGTCTGGAGCTTTGTTTTGTACTGTATATTCTCTATTTAATTTTGATCTAATAACTTTGCATTAATTAAAATAAAATGAAATCCATGACTTAGCTTCATCTGTCAAGCAAAAGTAATAAAAGTAGCCATATTAAAGGAGGATGAAGTCCTCTACATCCTGTTCCTACCAACAGAAAATTGACAACATAATGATTTAGCTCATATCTCTTCAACATAATGATTTAGCTCATATCTCCTCAAGTTTGTGTCTGTATGTGATCCTGATCATGTTTCTCAAGTTAACCCTAAGCCTTTCCCACAGCAATGAACTGAATTATGGGGAATGCTAAGGAAAGCAATCATGATGGAGAACAATATTTGACATGCTACTAATCACATGATTTAACTTTTTCTATATTTGGAAACAAGGCCCCGTATAAAGAAAAAAATAAACAAGCAAAAATGGAACATCATCCGGATCCAACCAAAAAATAAACATAAAACATCCGGAAGAAAATCAGAAATTGAGGATAACTAACTTACATAAAATTCTTCTGTTTCCTTCCACACACTAGAATATCCAATATCCTGTGAATCATTTAACTCAAGGCGATCTAATCCAGACTTACAGAACTTCACAAACATGGAGTATCTATCAACATCATGAGACTCTTCATTTGAAGATTCTGGATACGAATAAGAATCATTAAGCAAACGATTTCTAGCCCAGGTGGAACCTGCAAAAGTATCATAATAGAAATTATATAACCATATGCAAAATAGAAACTAGAACATTCGCTGGCCTAAAACTATAGTAAAGAAGTCAACAAAAGCACGGGTTTCTCTTTCCATAATCTGGGGGTAGGGGATATCTTGGTCCTTAATGAGTTATATTGGTGTCAAGTGTAAACCATGGAATTTCAAAGGATACCCAGAAGATTTCACAGAGAAAAATCAACTTTAACTTCATACACTGATAAGCCAACTACGGCAGACTGGGATTCAAGAAATGAAAGACCTACAATTTTTCTGAGAGAATGATTCAGCACTATCAGCTGAATCTGCATCCAAATCCAGGATCCTTCTGTTGTGTTGGCGGCGAACAGCCTTGCCTTGACGGCCTATAGAAGGGTTTCTAAATATGGTTTCGGGATAGTACCGGAACAGAACCTTCAACAGAATCATCATGATTAGTGAAACTATATTTGAAAATGAAGTAATTCATGCATTTCATTCAATAAACGTAGTTATGGCCCATGGTTACCATAATATTCAGCCATAGCTAACGACTGGCTTGATCAAAGGAATGCTAGTGCGAAAATTAAAATATAGGTCACAGATGAAAATTCTCCAAAAATATGCTGTGGTCTGTACCATCTGAAAGGAAGCACGAAATGCATGAAGCTCAAAATTGTGGAGGCCAGCAGCTTCTCCCAAAGTTCTCCATCTATCTGGACTCTAGTGAAATTAATCAAGGTCAGCAAAATAGTTGATGCTCACATAAAGGCACTGGAAATATTATGTACAGATTTATTTATTTATTTATTTTGAAAGGGTTATGTACATAAAATAATAAAAGCTTATGAAAACATTATATCCTAAAATGGTCCAATAAAATAAAGCCAACATGTTAACCAAACAGAGGGTGAAACAGGCAACAAAAGAAGCCTCTAGCATCAAATATAGCAAAATATTAACTGAAGCAGCACCCTACAAAACATAATAATGCACTACCAATCTCTTTCATTGGAACTAGAAATTGAGAAATTAAGTCTATACTATATAGATTCCTAATTTTGTGGATGGATCAGCTGCACCAAATGATTTTTATGCACTTTGGCATCTTCAACCTGAGCAATACCAAGCCGAAATTCAATTTAGCATGGTTTTGGAAGGAAAGTCAAAATGAAAGCTACCTGACAGGCGAGATCACGGGCATTTCTTCCTAGCTTGAAACTTGCAGATTTAGTACCTTTACTCACTGGGAAACCACATAGATTATCTGCCTCTATGGTCTCGTCTTCAGATAATAAGTTATAACAACAACCAATGCTTATCACTGCTTTAACTTCATCACATTCCATGAATGTCCTAGATACAAATAACAAGAATTTAGCCACTAAACTTAACAAATTAAATGCAGAAGCTTTCCTATGAGCCCATATAAAAGAAACGTGAATGAATACTATAGTAAATTGTAAGTTATAAGCTCAAATAGTAACACCATCAACACCATTGCTACCTTACAACCTAAAAGCTCGAGTACAAAGGAATATAAGGTAACTTATCTATGTAAAATATCATGAAGACTCTACTGAACATAAGAAATTATCTGACTTTCACCTAAGCATAGTCACTGAAAGATCTCCACAGGCATGAAGTCCGGCCAGAACCAATGAAGACTTGGCATTCACTTTCAAGGACGAGGGAGATTTGCTTCCATTAGTTTCTTCTAGGGATTTTCTTTCAACCTTTCCTCTGATAATCGGAGGCTTATCCAAATCATCAAGCTGGACTAAAGAGCTGCTGACAACTTTCAACATTGCAGGAGATAGCACTTGGCATGTCACTGTTCTGGGTCTGCTGAAACCTTTATTTTGTAATCTGGCACGAGAGTTCAATCAGTCTCTAAGATGAAAGGCAAAAGAAAGTTCTATCAATCAGCATATATATTTAGGAAATATAATTCAACAGAAATCTTTAGTCAGCAGCGAGTCAATGCAACAAACAGGCTAGGCCAGTAATCACAGTGGAGTGATGAATTCAACAGATGACCAATATGAGAAGCAAAATAACTCAGTTATTAGAGAAAATTTCAGATTAGGAAGTAAATTGTTAAATCAATTTCAGACTACACACAAAAGCTCATCAACTAGAATCGATTTTAGTAGAATTAAAAACGTCCCTTTGCACAGAAAATGTTAATGATGATATCAGCCTATAGGAGAGATAAATTTAATGTTTCTCAGCAGTCAGCAATATCAAGAGACATCAAGTAAGAAATTAAGATTGGATTGATTTCTTTCTGACAAGTACATCAGATCATAATCACATATTTGACACAATTGTGAGAGAACGGATGAAGTTGCACATATGCATATGGAGAGAAACAGGTAAAATAGTTCTTGATTGTGCATAAGAGCACGCACGATGCTGGTGAAGGAAACTTATGCCCTTTAGTTGCTAAACACAAGGTAGCGGGGTTGAGATAACAATTTTCTAGTTCTATCCTACTCAATTTGATCAGGTTTATCCAAGGAAAAAGGAGAGAGAGAGAGAGGAATGCTTATCTAATTAAACCAGTTCAGTCAACAGAAAAAAGAAAAAAAATAGAAAATATAAAAAAAAAGATTTGAGCATGTGTGTGAAAAAAGAGCAGGTCTATGAAACTTAAAAGACCCACAAATATAAATATAATAAATAAATCCCACACCTAGATTTGCATAATTTAGCTGCATAATATTTCTCAATGCGTTTAGCCCTTGCATCTGTGATGCTCCCATGGTGGGAAGAGGCATCAATTGCTATTACAGAAAGATCATGCTCAAAGGAAAGAACTTGAGAAAGGTAACCCTGCAAAACCAAACCATGAACCCATTAAACCTAAAAGTATCTGGAACAGGTTAGAGAAACAACAATTTCCATGACTAAACATGAGCTAGAATGTGGTTGGATTAAGTGTTTATGTATGTATTATCCATGAAATCAAAGTGAGAGGTACAACACCTGACCCGAACCAACATCGACGACGGTGTCGGCTCCAACTTTCATAGCAATTGAACCAATAACAGCAGAGAGGGCTTCTATCTACTCAGGCAAACATCAAATACGAGTAAGTTACCCCTCCAAGTTCCACCGATTGAACTGTCAATTAAAGCCGAAAGACATCACATTTCTAATTTATAGACATGTGTTTATTAGCTTACAATCAACTTCAACCTCTCTCAAAATTCTCCAGAAATTTTAACATGCGATTTTTACCTGGTTGCAAGTGCATCATCGATCAATGTAAAGGAAATGAAGATTCATTAGTAACTTTAGGACTCCACTCATAAAATACAGGGTAGATGAACAAATTCTGAGGTCAATTTAAATTAGAAGCTGCTTGATACACAACATAATAAGGAAATACTTCTTTCAAGGAAATTCAAATATTCAAAGGGCAAAAGGCGAACATATGCCACCTACTTCATGTTTTTTCTTCCGGTTCATGCCTTGGGAAATTACGTTATTCAGTTCTGCAACTCTCACACCTGGGAAAGCCTTGAAAGACAAGTGAAGAAACTCAACCCAAAATCCACACTAACAATGAACTCTGGTAAATTTGCTAGGTAGTAGAAAACAATTATACAGACCAAATGAAATAAAAGAAAAAAGAAAAAAGAAGGTGATTGTATCAGTAAAATTCCAGGAAGCATCCACAGAATGTTCTTTTCTCAGCTCAATGATAACAAACGGCTGAAGCAAATAAAACATGATGCCATATTCAACCAAACTAACAAATTTTAGCCTCAATAGTGCAGGAACAATTCACCATCAGTCCATGATACAACTAGAATTAACATAGCGAACGGCTCAAAGTTGGAAATACCTCCTGTATATCTGCCTGGTCGCGAGGAAGACTAAGGGACCTCACTGTGAGAACATATTCCTTGAGTGAAGCAGGCCAATGATCCTGGCATCAGGAAAACTTGAGTGATTTACAAATGGCATCAGCCACTTTCGTGTTAAAATGAGATACTATACTGTGCGAAGCATCATGTTTTAATTACTGATTATGTTCATTTCCCTCCTAGTGAGCAATTGGTCAGGCTTCATGAATTTATGCATAAAAAGGTGAACTTACATAACGCAAAACCAGCCAGTGACCACAAAGCAGGCGATATAAAAGCATAAGATCAAGAGAAGGAAGAAATACCTGGACCACACCAGAAGGAATTTGCATTAGTTTCTCGACAGGCTCTCTCCGCAGGCAATCCATCCACTCTCCTTCAACTGCTTCCCACAGTCTATCCTGTTTACATTCCATCAAATTCACATACAACAAACATACTTGAAGCGAACGAATTTGTCCCTTTCTTAAATTTAATCTAACAAGTAGGAAATTCACCTTGAAGAAATTGACGACGTGAGCGTCTAAGAAGAATCGGTAACGTTCGAGGAAGTCTATTATGCCACGGATCCACTCCAGAGTTTCACTTGCCGTCTTGCACGAGTATCTGCGATCGCCGCCGCCTCCACCAGCCATGCCGCAGCGCCGTCGCCAGCGGCAGCTAATCTCGCTGAGTTCCTAGAAGTTAACACAGCTGCTGTTTTTAATTTGAATATTTTTTTTTAATTATGTTTCTCCCATTTTTCAGCCCAACAGAATAGAACTCTAGTTTCCTGAGTTAGGCCATAGGTTGGGTTGGGCCTGAACAAGTTTTGGCCCATAATATAATTTCACAATAATGAATGCGACATCAGTATCTAATTGGATTAGCCCAATTCTTGTGGTTATAACTTATAACACATGGTGGACGTCACAACATATCAATTATTATGCATGACATATTTGATATTTCCTTCTCTTTATTATATTTGACTATGGCCCTAACCAATTATATTTTTTTACAACTCTCGTAACTAAGAATCCAGCCTTCTATTAATTTAGCCACCACCCTTAGTCTTCTTATCATCGCTAAATTCTTAAAAAATATATTCAAGCTTTAGTTTTAGATAACTTGTTCGATTCAAGTGATTTTTCCTTAAACTTAGTCCTAAATTGACTTGTTCATGTTGTAAGTCGGAACCTAACTGACGGAAATATTGACGGTTGGAAAGGAGTATTTTATCACAGAATTAAGTTATAATATAAATTATCATACGACCTAACCTTGGTGAAAGCTTTAGCACATTTTTAATTGTGTGTGTGTGTGTGTCTGTGAGAGAGAGAGAGAGAGTGAGTGAGAGAGAGAAAATAGAAATCCAAGTGATTGAGAATTGGGAAGGGGGTCAATGAAATGTGACATAGCTGTCAAAATCCTTGAGTGACAGCCAATAATTGGCTGGGGTTTGCGGCTATCCGCGCCACCACAATTTTGCCGTTTCCGGGAAGCAAGGTACATCCAAATCTCGGTGCTCCGGCGACGGAGCCAGCAGCCACCAACTCCGCCACGTGTCCAGAATCCAGCTGTTGTAGTAAATTACGCTATCTGGAAAAATTGTGGCCATGCAGATTCAGATTAATTTCAGAATTGTGATTCTGTGAATCAAGACGTTGGAGATCTTGAGTTCATCCAAGCCGCTCGATTTTCATATACGACATATGATCGTTTCATCGCCGAAATTTCGAAACTAGATTCAAATGCATTTATTAATGTGGACACAAGTATTATGATATTTATCTACATAAAATTATTGTGCGACAATAAATGATCCAGAGATGTAGAGAATAATAATTAAAAGGGAGCAACAAATAGGAAATGAAATAAATGTTAAATTCTAACAAATAGGTGACAACTGAGAAGCAAAAGGCACACTTAAGCTGATGATTTAATACAATTATTGGACATTACAGATTATTCTCATAAGCATTTAGCACTACAACTAAGTTGTTCAAGATGCTTTATACGCACGAGTATATTCCCTTTTTCCCCGTAAGCGAAATAAGCATCATAAATAAACACAATACAAAAGTGTGATATCTCGTACCATGTGAGAAACCAAACTCCTATTTCATTTTTAGCAACTTGATACATATCTCCATAGCGATAACAAATGGAAAGTAACTACTTTATTGGACATTTTGCTTAATTTAATTTAACTAATTTCGAATGCATAAATACTATTGGTGTAGAATATGCACCAAAATAATTGACCACTAATTTTTTTCCTTCTTAACTTCAATCCTTCCCAACGAAAAAAAAAAATTCCATATGTGGCAATTTAGAAATTCACCCGGTTTTTTATTTCAACATCTACCATTAAAATATATTATGTGATCAGAGTGAGGGTGCTTTTGGTAGCTTAGAATTTGAAGCTTAGATTTAGAATTGGTTGTAGTCTCCAATTCTAAATCTGTGTTCGGTACGATAAAAATATTTAGATTTAGAATTGAATTCTAATTCCAAATTCTTCTAATTCCATAATTTAAATTTCATAGCTAAAATAAATATTTGAAAATCCAAATAGCTATAAAATTGAGTATCCTCATAGCACACACACACATTGTACACACACTGCACACACACACAACAAAGAACAAAGCACACCACACACACTGCATTCACACACTGCACACACACCACACACATTGTACACACACACTGCACAAACAAGATACAACACATACATACACAACAAACACACACGACACATAATTTTGAGCACACAATACACACAATGCACACACACATACATAATACACAGGAAACACACACTGCAACACACTGCACACACACACAACACCCACACACAACACATACACTCGCGCACACAATACAAAAATATAGAAAAATAATGTAGAATTACATAATGTATATAAATAACAAAAATATTCAATTAAAATTCGTATCGAATCTTGATTATTTTTTTTATCTTATAAAACAAAGAATTTGGAATTATAATACACTTTTATATCAATTATTTAATTTTATCAATCAAATGATTTGAATTTGAATTAAAATATTATAACTTTCACTTCAATTCCATAAAATTACAATTACAATTACAATAGAATTAGAAATCTATTATACCAAATACACGCTAAAATTCTTCGCATGAATAGTTGTTGAAAGAGAAGACATAATTGAAAGTTTTTAGCGGTGGAAAATAAATTTATCTTCCTATCCATTTTCACTCTATCTAATTACTCGATTAGAACGATTAGAACTTTCCATATTCATAGGTTAAACATCTTTAAATTTTAACACGTAATAGAAGATGTTACACTACTAGATAATGGGTTATTTCAACTTATTCAATATAGAATATTATCCAAAATATACTATTATCGCTTACATATTTATTATTCTCGAAATGATAATTATTCAAAGCCAATAAATATTTGATATACAATATTAGATAAATCTATATTTATAGTATATAATGTACTTTTAATAATCCATAATCACTAATTTCAAATACATATAGTGTGCAATGTGATCTAGAGAACTCAAATATATTTTTTTTGGCATATTTTGTTTGGTATTTAATTATCTGGAATAATATATTATTCAAAAGACGGTCAAGCGCAAGGTGAAGAGGAAAGCAGCAGGCACATTTTCTGGTACAGAGACAAAGGAGATGAGGAAAATGACGAAAGAAATTCGAAAAATCAATGAGACCGGTGTAATGAAAATATACTAGAACGCCATTTGCAAAGACTTTTTATATACGCAAGCGGAACTAAAGGAAAAGCACCGCTGATTTGTGGCTACGCTCGAGGCGAGATTAGATCTATCTTAGTTGTATTTTCTTTCAATTATATAGTTTTTTTATTTCAATTATGTCTTTTTTTAATTGTGTACTTTTTATTGCAATGATGTACTTTTTTGAGTTCGATTGTGTAATTTTAATTTTTTAGCGAAATTAGTAATTTTGTTTATTTATAAATCATTCTAATTGAATATATAATTAAGAAAAAATAATAAAAAATAAATTATATAATGTAAGTGAGTCTTGTGAATAATGTATGCCCTCAAGGAAATATTGCGTAACGAATGTGTGAGAAAAAAAATTAAACACGTGAATAATAAGTATTCAAAAAAATGATGCTCAAAAATATTAATATCCTTAGACACGAAATTGGAGTGAATTGGTACGAAAGTTGCAACAAAATGGTGTTTTGGTGCACTCTTCGAATTTCTCTTATAATAAATATAATTCACCGTTTATATTTTCTCAAAATAAGTGAAACACAAATTTAGGAAGGAATATTTCATGCGTGGTTAATGCCAAAACGCGTGGTTAATGCCAAAACATCATATCATATCATATATTAAATTTACTACCTATTCATTAGTTATTTGTATATTTTATTTTTAATAGAATCACATGATGGTCATGGCGTATAGGTGTCAATGTCAAACAAGTACAGCGTGGGATCACAACCGGACAAAAAGACCACTTTCCCGACCCAACGAAGCCATCTAATACATATATAGGTATATATACATACATGTAATATAATATGTATGATTTGGTGATAATAAATAAAGGCAAAACTTGCACTTTTATTCTTTTATTTTACTAGATTTTTGTACAATTTTTTTATTTTAATAAGTTCTTATGCATTTTATTTTAATTTTATTGATTCCTTATTTAACGAATTTAATAAATTTGTTAACTTTTCTGTTATCATTGTGTTAAATAAATCATTTCTTTTTTCTTTTTTCTTTTTTCTGCAATTTCTCTTTGAGAATTGCAGTTGTAACATTGATCAATATACATTTGAAGAATAGAACATTTGTAAAGTGCAATGGTAGTAGAGAACAAACACAAGGACTGAACATATATAGGTAGATAGATAAACTGGACATTATACAGAAGTGCGATGTCACCGGTTATATTGTGAAGCTTATTGCATTGAAATCGAGCAACTGTTTGACCAAACTTCTGTAATTGGCATTCGCCTTCCGGCTTTTCAACTCTTCCTATTGATTTTGAATCAGAGTTGCAATTGCAATTTCGAAAGAAAATAGGAGAAAAAAGAAAAAAAAAAAAAAAAGAGTTACTTTCAAAACAAAACAGGAGAAAAATAGAAAGAAATAAATTAATTAGCATAATGATATTGTACAAGGATCCAGTGAAACAAAAGGCAAAGTGTAAGGACCTCTAAATGTGTTTATTCATAAATATATCATATTTTGTGTTCAACTTTAAGTTAACACACTAGACTTTCAAGTGGATTAAAGTTTGATTGATCAAGTAAATTTTTTTGGAAGGGTTAATCATATTTTGTATTCCAAATTTTCACATTTTTCCTTTAGAAACACATGATTCTATTGCCGGATTATATCAAGCTGACATAAATCAATTTTTTTACAAAATTCGAGGTTTTTTTAGAGAAAATATAAGTGAAGGACCTTTTTCAAACAATGCTCAAAATTAGGTAAACAAGACATGATTACTCTATAAATATATCATTGTATAAAATTTAGTTTAGATATTATGTTTAAGTATGATTTAATTGTGGTAGGTTAACTTGACGCCACCAATTAAACATGAAATTCGATATCCAGCATCGTGTGTGCACATGTACGAAATAAATTGTGCACCTGTTATTCTAGTAATTAAATAAATGACTTAAAATCGATTCTGCAGTAAAAGGCAATCTTAATCAGGAGGCCTTTTGTCGTATACCTTTGTAGTCGAAAAAAAAAAATAGAAAAAGAAAACTAAAAGAAAAGGTTATCTCTTGATTTCATTTGATTAGAGACGAGTAATTTAAGTGGCGCTATTGACAAGGATATTAGGCGAAATACATTAGTATAATTTAATTTTTAGTCGGAGGGAATGGACCCCAAAATTCCGACACTCTCATTAAAAAAAAAAATACAGTATTATTATGGATATTAGTTGTGAATGTGTCCATATTCATTCCCTTAATCCTCCTTTTATAGCTTATTTTGTGAATGTGTCCATATTCATTCCCTTAATCCTCCTTTTATAGCTTATTGATATAGTCATTAGTGTATCCTATAAATTAGTCTTGTGATCATACTTTATTTGTAGCAACAAAATCTCTCTAAATTTCTTTCACCCTGTCAATTTTATAATATTGGCTCCATACAATACCCAATCAAGAAAATGTGACAAAGAGATGTGGATTTCGATGTTCTATGTAATCACTTGGACGACTTGAGATATCCGAAACAAAATCATCTTCCACGGGTTTCAACCCAATTGGGAAACGGAAAGAAAGAGACTTCTTTGGCGTCTCGGATCATGGATGAGAGGCTGGTGTCCACAACTCCCATTCTACCCGGGACAATTTATGAACAACTTTGATGAAGTTAGAAATTGGGCAGGCCTGCGAAGCATCAAGGAACTCAGAAGGATGTCAAAGACCTTTGATAGAAAACTTGAATAATGTCATAAATTAATCGGGCTCAAGAAATGCAAGAAGGAGCTGGGTCAGTTCACTGCGGATCTTTTGGTATGTTTCTTCACTTTTGCTGGGATGATGTACACTCCCCTCCTATCTCATGGTTTGTGTGCTGGCTTTGTTGCTTCTTCTGTCTTACTGCGTCTTGTGCGGTGTTAGGCGTTGCTACTTTTGTTCTTTAGCTTAGTCGTGGGTGTCCCTCGGCTCTTTTGTTGTCTTGTTGCCACTTTTATTGTCTCTTTGTTTTTTTGCTTGTTTTCCGATAACCTCTATTTTGATGTTTGAACTTTTTGCTCACCACCCGCTGTGGTTTGAAGCATTATACTCCTATAAAAAAAAATGGGAAAGTCTTATTTCACGTAAACACCACTCCTATAGTAGTAGTTCTGGGTATTAGCAATAGACACAAATTTTTATTTTTATTTTTTATTTTTGTGTTTTGGATACCATTTATTTTTATAGTTACAATCTTAGTTGTTTCATGATGAAATGGACATTACCTTTCATTCTTTAATAAATCGAACCTCCTGGTGAAATATTACATGTCCACCTAACTTATATTAAAATAAAAGGTTTTTAACCCGACTTTTAGCCATAGTAATAGTGCAATTTTTTACGAAAAATTTGCTATAATTTTTTTAATTTATTCATAAAAAATTTGTCATTTTTCATCTATAGTAGTAGGATTTATACAATTCGGTACGTTTACCACACATTTAAAATGAGACTACTACTCCACTCACACACTACTAGCCATTTTATTAAAACTCGCGCAATTTACAATATGACAATTTTTGTGTGGATAGAGAGAGCATTTAGGAACCCACAACCACTACATTTAGTGTTGAGTAAATTTATATTCTTGTGCAATAACTTGTAAATTCACATTCTTGTGCAAACTGCAAGCAAATAGTAGTGGGTAAATCAACGTTCCTATGCAATAGCTTGAAACATGTAAACATATGTTGTTGTGCAATAGCCTATAATAAGGAAATCGCACTTAAAAAATCAAGTGTAAGTAAATGATTCTAACTATTATTGTACAAAATTTTGATTAGATACCAAAATTTTTATTGGTAAGCTAATTAAGACTTCATAACCTTAATAGAGATTATAATCCAATTCTATCGTATAGATGAGTTACGATAATGAGCTCATGAGCTCTTTAGATTTAGGCTATTAGAAGATATTCAGTTCAGAAGTAGAATTGAAGGAGCCGATCTAAGAAGCCAAAGCATATCAAGAAGAAAAGGAAAAATGCCGCTAAAAGTGAGCATCGTACCAACTAAGCTAAGTAAAATCAAATTAATTACATATTTGCATAGATCAACTGAAATAAATATAATTTCAACTAAATTCTCGTCATAATGACCATTTTGGATCCTCTATCCCAATTTTGATGTTTCACGTATCATCCCATTATCAATATTCTTAATTACTTTTCTTTTTTTCTCTCTCTCTCTCTTTAATTTCAATGTATTGTTCCCGGACGACAGACAAAAGGTGAACAAATTAAATACCGGTAGACTCGTAAATTAAATAATATCTATAACAAGTTGACAACCAAAAATTTGAGCATTTGTAGTTGTGTGCATTTTAGGTACTCCGGGCATAGCACTTTATAGAAAATAATGTAGCTATTAATGCCCACAGCAATGATAGGTCGAAGAAATTGATATTTTCATATTGGGAAGTTGGTAGGGAAACATGTGCATTGAGCAATTTATCTCTATATGTGCATACCCGCAGGCACACATCAATTTAATATTTGAGCAACTATTTAAATAGTCGGGATCTTCTATTGTCTGATCGTATTTAATTATCTATTACATTTCTGGATGAATGAATGAATGAATGAATGAATGACACGTGCCGATCTTGAAATTGAGATTTAATGATATTAATTAATAGTGTTAAGCAATATATATGTAGAACTTTAATTTACCTAATTGAATTATTGTAGAAAATGGGAAACATTATCAAGAAAAGACAATTTCCTATATTCATACTTACAAGTTACAACCATGATTCAGTGTCTTACACTCATGCCTATACCATAATTAAATTCTATGTGTATGTGCAACTTCTACCATTAATTAGGTATCGATGACAACCCTAGTTGGGATCCATGGGTTAGGAGTACAAATGTGGATCTCATTGTCAACTATTTGACATCTATATTTATTTTATTGATAAGGTTATCACGAATTGATAAAATTATCTAGTGAAAATTCTCTAGATGCGAAATTCCCTTTCGATTTGGGGCATACACGTTATCCCCCATTGGAGACACAATGCCCTCGGAGCCCATTTCAACTACATCATGGATTTCGCTAGCAACTATTTGACCTCTATGTTTACTTTGTTGAAATGGTTAACACAAATTGATAAAATTTTCCGATAAAAATCCTCTAGATACTAGGTTCCCATTTGATTTGGGACATACATTCTCCCCTGTCGGAGATACAATGTCTTCGAAGGCTGTTTCAACACCCTCAGGAAGGCTCAAGACCCACCTTGTGGATCGATAACTAAAAAACATCATGCAATGAGTGTTTTGATAAGCATGTCAGCCAATGTGAAATTATTAATCATGATACAGTAGAAGAGTGGAAGAAAGTTGAATAGAACCTGTGTCACAAACTTTTGCCGATTGACCATTGGGGGCGGTGAAAGTAGCATTAAAGATAGGAGAAGAAGAAACATGAAGTAAATTGATAGAACAACAAACATGATGAGTTGGTCATGTGTGTTTTCAACAAGCTGTGTTGGAGGCCGAATTATAAATTATTAATTACTATTAGAATTTAATTAGAGCAGTTGCAATATGCATCCGGATACACAAGTGTGTGCCGCAAATATATGTTGCAAGTTCTATGGCTAAACAATGTGGCTTGCGATATCCAACAAAAACAAACATGCTCATCATGAACGAGGCTTATGCGCTTAAGGAAAATCACAAAAGTAGGGTTGCCCACGAGTTAAGAACTGACAGTTCTGGTTCAGAACGGCGGTTCCGGTTCCAAAAATATTGGAACCATAATCGGCCCGGCAATCGGAACCGCTGGTTCAGGTTCTGGTTCAAAACTGGAGGGTTTTACGATATTTTCTTATTTTCCACGATTTTCTCCGACTTTTGGACAAAAAACAGGTTCTAAAAATTCTGAAACTGAACTGCGGTCTGGTTAAAACCAGACAGCCCTACACGGAAGACTTGGATGGTGGCTTTGTTTTGATCCTGGAATCGGCAAAATTGGACCGAGGAAGATATGCCAACCATAATAAGCAGAGCAACGTCAGTTTGCTACTCCAATAAATGAGTATTCAAGTTCTACACACTTGCTATAATTTATTTTTCAAACTTAGGTCCTTAAGTTTGAATTGCACAACGATTTTTAAGACTTCAGCCACAAACATCAATAATAATTAACATAAAAAGGACAACAAATCTTAGCAATTAGACCATCATATCTGTCTATTCGACTCAACATCTATTTGATATAAAATGAAAATTATCATCGTCCAAAAATGTTAATTACTTTCAAACTTTTAGACCGTTAATATCTTCCGAAATTGTTATTAAGGATAATAATATGAGTATATTTGCAAATTTTAGTTATAGTTTTCTTCAATTTTCTAATTTTAGTTGTATTTGTAAGACAAAA